>CM030370.1:136927920-137134806 GCA_003604175.2 Clonorchis sinensis
ACAGGTTAAATTTCATGAAAAACGGAGCAAGTAGTCATTGAAGAGAATGAAGGAGCGAAGAGAACTTTACGAATGAATTAAATTATGCCTAAGATCAAGCAAAAGCAGATTATTCGAATGGCTTATTGATGGAGAGTGAGTCTCGTGCCTGTCTGCCTGTGCAGCCGGTCGTCGCATTCACGTGAAAAATTGAGTATACAAGTGCTGAGGTGTGAGAATCACGAGTAAATATGTGAGTTCACTGCAGCTATTCATAAGCTATAAAATGTGGTGGAACGGATTTAGCAGTTCTGAACAAGGAATTCGGAAGGATTCCGGGCGCGGTGAAGTGTGAACTACGCGAACAGCTACACAGGTATGCGGCCTATGAAACTCGAAGCAGTTTTTTTCGATTTGGTTCCCTAATTCAGTAGAAAGGAAAGCTCATCAAATACGCCAGGGCAACCCTGAGAGGTTTAAAGGTTCGTTTAAAATGTGTAACGGTTGTTGAAGGACTTCAACCCTCTCAACCTCGCACTTTGTAATAGTTTAGGAGTCCACTGCCAGTGTTCCTCACTTCCTTCAAAACTATTAATTGTTTGAAGTTCCCGAAGCACGGCGTCGATAGATAAATGTCCCTGAATTATGGCGATCAGGTTAGGTTGTGCGACGAGTGGGTGGTTGACCCCCGTTAAGGTACTAACACAACCGACTGCCACTTGACGATCAGACTAAGAGACTGTCGCATCTTGATTACGCTTGCCACTTGGGTGCACGCGCCCAATAACCCGCCTTTCCCACATCATTGGCTTACACACCATTTGGTGGTTATGCTAAACCCCAGGCCTGAAGAGTGTAGCAACGCCGCCAATGAAGGATGTAGTAAACCAGTGTCATGTACTTGTCTGAAGTGAATAGCAATAGAACTTGCGTGTCGGCCTAAGTAGGATAGATGAGTTGATAGGTACGTTGGAACCAGAAGGTAGCGACCACTTGATATAGTGCTGGTCGAACGGACAAAGGCCAATATCTGGAAGCTTTGCGACGGATTGCCACTTCTGATTGGATTAACAACCCAGAAAATGCTGTAATGTATATCTGTTCAGACCTGTTTTTGAAGCTTAAACTATACCAGTTCCGCTATCTAACCGTTGCATGAAACTGCACACGCTGTAGTTCAACTAACAACGGTTTCTGACAGAATTCGAATAATCTATGGAACTCCGGTTTTCACTGAGTTAGCGAAGTTAGGACGATGACATTCGAAATAAAAAAGATACGTGTTGAGAATTCCAGAAGACGTTGGACTCGGCCACGCGATCTTAACAATAAGTAAAACGGACACCAATATTGAACACACGATCTCACACCAAGGATTCAGCATAACCAAACGTTTTTGTTCAGTGAAGCAGCATCGACGGCAGTCACTGAAGGTAAATTTGATCCTACTATGGTGGTTATCCGTACGTGTGCACTGGCTAACCCGATAAAATGGCACGGCTATCAAGGCCTGCTTAGGTTGCTGAGACACCCAAAGGATTCGCGAAATGAACGAGAAAAGGCGAAGGCGATCGACTACACTTTCACCCACTGTATTTTGTCCCGTCATTTCCGCTAAAACCAAGCTACAAATAGAGCTCTTGAGCGTCAGTGAGCTGGCTGGGCCCTTGCTTCCAATGCGAGGCTCTCATCCCCTTATGCTCCTTATCCTCGGTGAACTAAGCTGCAGCAGCTACGACCACCTCATTTCGGTTTTCAGCTGGAAAACTGACCACCGGTTGCAGGCACCACACATTACGGAAAGCTCAGTAACCCAACCAACCACTAACTTGTTCAGTTCAGTTTTTGTTACGACTAAGATCGTCCAAAAATTTTGGGAAGATGAATCGATAACTTGCCGTATTTTGGCCAAAGAATTCATCCCTTGATTATTTCTGACCCACACTGTCCTCGAAGTTAGGGAACCATTGTTATATTTCCTAAAGGCCTCAAACCATCCATCTAACAGTGTGTAAATGATATTCTCAGCTCAATGCCAGCGTGCTGTAGTCAAAACACATCGCGGTTAGTCGTATTAGTGCTGCTTTTTGCTGTTTCTTGGTCTAAACTGAGTATAGCTGTAAGTTAAGTATATCTGACGAAATTCAGTGCATGTAGCCGATGAAGAGGAGGATGAGGGACATATCGTCCACTCAGTATTCCAGTGACTCGTGCTGTTCTTCTGTGCTACGAGAAACCAATTAGTCTTATCCGGTAGAAATCTTTGAAACACGATCAAAACACAATCGGTCGGAACGTGTGCATGTGTTTCGACCAACTTCGATCGGGCAAAAAGCGGTATGCCACTACACCAGCTTCAAACGGGCTATCATCGTGTAAGCGCTTCCCTCAGTTCCAATGTGGCATCAAAGGGATAGCACAGCTGAAAGATGTGCTTTTGTGTTTGGTATCATGGAGCAATAGTATCAAGGTGGCCATTCAGCGTGGATCATAAATCACACCACTCGCTGCCCGGACTTGATCGATCCCATCCAGATGGCAGATCGACGGCGATGTAGGACCTGATCTTTCGGCTAAATGTGAACCCAGATATAGTGTAGCAAGCATCAGGGCAGGACAAGGAAGATAGGTGTAATCCGGTTTGTTCATAAAACGAGATCATACATAACAGTGGACTGGGGAATTGTTGCGATAAAACAAAGATGTGAGTAGCTCAGCTTGTTTTTGTCACCGTATCACCCAAAAATCCGAAGCACTTTGCTTCAGCACGTGAGTGAGAGTTACATTGAAAATGACGACAATGCAGCACGGAGAATACTGACCAGTCCTGTCTGGAAACGTTGAGAATACGGCTTCCAGCCATTTTCAAAGGCATTTTTGCTATGTTTCTGTCCACAGCATCTTATTGAAAGGCTGAAGGTTTTGGCACCTTGGAATTTTCATGATAAGTTTTCCCTATCCCATTTTTTCCACTTTGCAACAAGACCATCCCTAAATCACCTAGCACGGTTGTAAGCCAGTGAGGCTAATGAAAAGGATGACATGTGAGACTCGAAAATGAGTTTCCGAGGACGTAAGGCTTGAGATTATGCTGAGTTCTACGTGGGTCACCCGTCAAAACCGAATTTGTAAGCAGATGAGGGTATAAGTCAAGTTTTCGAAGATTCTCGAGAACCCGAAACCACGACGGCAAAAAATTCGATGAGCTCCAGAACACACCGTCCACTTTTGTATGACCTTATCGGAACAAATTCGAACTATCCAGTCGTCATCAAACTGACACCGCTGCCTTACTGCCACTTAAGTAGACGGTCAATACTACGTATCATAAATAAAAACAGTATTCTGAACGGCTAGTGAAGAACAAGTATTGGCAAACGAATGCAGCTTAAAACAAGAACAAGCACAGCCGTAAAAGCCAGTTCGCAGCACCAAACTTCATGTCAAGCTTCCCCACCACGTAGCCTTCACTTGAGTCCCAGAAGGTCTTGCTATCAACACGCTTGCCCTGAGTAGGAAGGAAGCTTAAGACAGGCCGTCACACATTTTTATACACTGGGAAAAGATACAAAATAGGAATGATCAAGAGGACATCTGTTTAGGAAGACAGATGCTCAATTTTCGTTACTGTCTTCAAGATACATACCTCTCGCGATTACTTCCAAGAGCGAAAGCGGTCATGGGATGTCCAATGATTTCGTCAACTTTATTAGTATTGTGGCTCAAGGACTTGTTTTCAATGCGGTATTACGGCTGATAACGGGCCTCTGAAGTATAACTTACGCCACCTCAATACAATCACCTCACATGAGGTGAAGATTACACCCTCTAATAAGGTTGGGCAAGTCTTGCGTCAGATTCACGGGCGACCTATGTCACATTCACAAATGCATCCATCGAAGTCCGATTAATTCAGTCAGACTGCACTCGGTAAAGGACCGTTTCCCATTCAAACTAGAACTGCGGAACTGGGTAATCCGAGCCAGAGAATCCGTACATCGGTTCCAACTTCACTAGATAGCAAACATTTTTGTTCCGATTAGTTATACGTGCTCTATACCGGCAACTGAACCTTACCGAAGTATGTATTGGACGAACTTGTGGTCACAAGTTGTTGGATCAGGCCCAGTTCAATAGATTAAAGACAAAAAATATCAGCGTACCGTGTTACAACCATGACAACCAGCGACATAGACTACCGATGACGAATCGAATCTGAGAAGGGGTTGTATCAAAACTTGACGAGTTAGGCGGTAAAAGGAGCCGAAAATCGATGATAACAAAATGGATTTTTAAGTGTTTGATCATTGGTAACCACAGAACGTTACCCTTGCTAGAAACAGTTATCTTTTTTCGGAATCAGCCACATTCGCTCGACCCCGCCCCAGAGAACCAGCGTGCATAATAAAATCATCGGCTTTTATCATCTAAGCGATATATCCATCCGTATGCGCGTGCTGTGAGTTTACAGTCTAAGTATGCAGAAAAACTTGTTTGAAGTTAGCAAAGAATCGTGAATAATGAATGTTAGGTAGGTTGTTAGATTGATAAAAATGATGCGTCCGGACATTGGTTTGAAGCTACGATCATCATGAACCCTCAATGCAAACGAGGGCTATCTGAGGCTGAAACCGATAGTCACTAGAGGATACGTTGTAGCCACGCACTGACTTGTAAACGAGCTCAAGTGTTGAATGTGTTGACGAAAATGGGACAACAGAAAGGTCATATGAAAACAGATGGTACGAGATCGACGTAATGAGGGGTTGGCGTGTGGAGAGGAAGGCGATTTGACTAAAACTCACCACCATGTGAGAAGTATCGTTTGGAAATTGGTGCGTGGACAAAGCAGTGATCTCTTGACCTTCGACCTTCCACAATTTAAGAGTCTTGTCCGCAGAACCAGACAGCATTCGTGAGCCGTCCGTGGAAAAACAAATTCCATACACGCCACCGGAATGTGCAGGATTTCCAACCTCACCAATTGTTGTCCCAGCCTGAGCATCGTAAACAAATATCTGAAAGTTTGATCACATGGGTACATGCCTGATTGCTTACTTTTCCATCAGCTCCACCGGATACAAAACAGGTACCACTTGGACAAAACCGGACAATATTAACGAAAGTCGTGTGATGCTGTAGTAAGGGGGAATGGTGGTACAGAAAGAACACATGATCAAAATAGATAAATTTAACGCGGAATGCTTTTACAAACATACAACGCCGCAGGTCAGTGGTTCGCAATGAACGGTGACCATAATATTGGACCAATTACATATGACCCCATACTGATGATTTTTAATCTAACCCTAAATGTGATGCCTACTTGAGTACCCTTTGGGGTTTCAAACGGCCAAGAGAATTCAGAAAGTTTAAATTCATACGTGAAACCATCAAGAAGACATGTACCTTCTATAATACTCTAAGCGTGTCTATAACATCCACTGGGTCCAGGATTGTAGAGCAGAATATGAGACAGTGAATAAGGGTATTCAATGGTCTATCAAACCATGCCTTTAAACAGCAGTATACCCTATGGGACGTTGTTGTTAGAAGCGACTGCTGGGACGGAATATCTATCATTTGGGGAGGCCTTTCCTTCTCACTGCCATGTGTAGCATTGAAGGTCAGGTAGAAGCCTTCTTCTTAGCAGGATATTAGCAAATACGAGCAGAGATCAATATCTCTGTTCGATGAGCAACCGCATGTTCATGTTTTCATGAGGGTGTCTGTTGCAGGTTTAAGAGAGCTTATTGGACAGGGGAAACCAAATTTTTTTTAACAATTTGTTTAGGTTAGTATGTCCGTGATGCATAGGGACCAAAGAGTAACACGCCCAGCAGTTAACTACTCGATACCCTATTTCTTCTTATCTAATCTATGTAAACTCGGTATATTTTGTCCTTCGACCGAACTTCAGGTTCAATTAATTCTCTGATTGAATGTGAAAACTGGTCGAGCTAACACGTATTTTTTCCCGTTCCTCATCATGAAACTAATTACCATGATCGACTGTCGGGTTTCCGGAGCACTGAGTTAGATGCGGTGCTTTGCTTTCATAGCATCCAGACGCGACCGTCTGTGCTCATGGACAACTTGAAATCTACTGATATTGTAACTTAAGTAAATCTCGACGTGCAAGACATCCCAAATGAGGTGATTGAGGAAGAGTAACATCGAATATTAGTTCTGCAAAATACGCTTCGTCTATAATATTCGGTTCTTGCGGTTCTCTTCGCGCAAGGCACCGTTTCGTTCGGTCGTTTCAGGTAGTCTATCCTGGAGGGAACATTCTGTGCTATTCTCCGGTACTAGTTGTTCGGTCTTCCAACAGATGAGAGGCACACATTCCACGCAGTCTGTTGACAAACGCAACCCAACTGGTGATTAAACGTTTGCAACAAAACTATCGGAATCGGAGAACTAATCCTGTCTGTGAACAGTACTGAGAACCTCTAAACCACAATCCAAAGCATACATTGCACCAGGGTAAACCAGGTGTCGGGGTGGAGGGACGCTGTACTTTGTGAGCTCTTTGGAGAAAGTGGTACCACTCAGATTGCACAAACGGTTGACGCTACACAGCTCAGTAGTTTAGGTGCGCGACTACTGACCAGGACGTCCATGGTTCGAATCCAACCCTGGCTATTCGATTGGGCAAGCTGGCGCTATCTCATGCACTTCCTTCGAGTTGCGCGGCAATTAGGCACCAAAAGGACATCACAGCTGAACGGTCATTATGACAATTTATCATTATCACAACATTGAAATACACAACCACGAAGGGTCAGGCCTCATTCGTGTCAAGCTCGACAGAAGACCAACATACCTTGAAATAGTGTTTGAAAGTAAACGGCGGACCTTCGAAGTAGTTTACCAAGCCCTCGTCGTTACCAGTGATCGCACGGTATGGCCGGGTGGGTCGGAAGTCAACAGAATTGATGTTTTTGCTCACACCCATGATGACGCCGACGGACGCGCCGGTTTCTGCGTTAAAAACTGCGCCAAACCTGGATGAAGCAAACATTTTTGTCAACTACAAAGGTTGCCTTACTGTGATTGTCCAGTTCCACCAACAATGATTCTCTGATTATCCGAAGTCCATGCCAGATCGCAAATGGGACCACTAAATGGTTGGAACTCGTTCTTGAGCACATGCTCAGCATTAACAGTGTCCCATATACGAACCTTTCCAAATTTATCTGAGGGTTGTTGGGGTAATCAAATTGAGGAAGAACAAACCCGCAGATGCGATGTAGAATCCACTGGGGGAATATTTCGCCACATTAACAGCACCAGAATGTTGAGTGTACATATCATTTTTGGAGATATCCTAAGTTAGATGCAAAGCATAGGTCAGGGAGAGAGACAAAAGCACCTTCAAATTCCTGATTATCACACTGTTTCCGTTGCCATACAGGACGTAGTTTCCCTTCGGATCTTCACCGAAAACAACAGACTTGCCGCGAACAACGCGTGGCAGCGGGGGAATTATATTCACTTTGGAACATAAATGGTAAGAGCCTGACACTCACCTAACTCCAGAGACATGACAACAGCTAAATCGAGAAATTGTCAGTGATAAGTTCGGATGGCGACAAAACGTCTTTTGAGACAGCTGTGACAGTAGTTACTAAAAGAGAAGTGTAAAATGAAAATGAGACGGGGAACTAAAGAGAAGCTCCAGCAGGTAAAACACAGAGAAGTGACGCTATTTCGGGGCTAGTTAACACAACGTGGCGGCAGAATACAAGCTCAAGTACCACTAGTTCCAACTGGCTTAGGCGTGAACTATCTAGAAGACAGAATCGCACTTGAATCGGAAATTTTGTCCACCAAAAGCTTGAACATTATTAGTATGGCGAACTCAATAAATAAACGAACATATCATTGTTCGAACAGCCACAGTGATGCTCGCCCACCTACCATTTACCGCATTTGAAAACTCAGCAGTAAAACGCTTATAAGCAGGACACACGCAAAGGGGTCTCGTAAGGTTCAATTTGAAGGTGCCTTGCTTGACTACAATCCTGTGAACAGCCAACTCTGTGCAGCCAGAATGGCAAGGTATGCCGTAATCCACGACTAACACGGAGTTGATCTAGGTTTAGCCCAACAACCGTGTATGTATGTACGGCGGTTCACGTCGCCACAGTTTTTGGCAAGCGGTTAAGAACAATAGAACAGGTATAACTACGCCAGTGATTGCGTGACAACGCGATGTCGGAGAGAACCAAGATTGGTGCGAGGGTGGCTGATGCCCCCACCTCGCAGACGATTACTCGTTATAGGGAACATATGGCCCGGCAAGCGTGCAGCCAAATCAACCCATCAAATGAACAACCATCTTATTTGTTGCTGAGTGCCATTCGCCGGACCTCAAAGTTGCTAGTCCAACTCCATGATGCATGTGCAATGCTCCGGAGGCATCAACGGTCAAACGGGCAACTTTCTCTTGCCTTCAGCACACTAGCCAGGCTTCACATCCAAAAAAATGTCAGTGAAAGCAGTGACGCATTGTAGACATTAACTCTCACCAACATGCTGATGTCACTTCGATCCGAGAGGTGTTTAAGTTGAAAAAAGACGAAACGGGCTCTGATGACTCCGGTAAAAATTTGCTATCCGACGTGGTGAAACTATTCAGATAGGTAAATATGTCCACTACCTCCGTAGTTCTGATGTTATGATCAGCTTTTGTGGTGCACTCGTCTCACCCTGTAATAGCAGTGCGAGCTGTGAAGGTGCAAAGCGCATACCAATTCGCATGGCAACAGTATTAATATCATTTAATATATGTTGTGTTTGGGCAGAACCTGAACCAAGTAGAACAATACATGTCTTTCGGGTTGTCCATGGGATAAAGCTTCACATCGAAAGAAAGATACTAAACGTTTCTTCGCCGAACTCAGCAGACAGAGCAACAGTCACCTGATCTACAACTAGTTAATGCACCAGAAAGAAAGAAAAGAAAGAAAGCATCCAGCTGTAGCGTCCTTTCACTGCCTAATTGTCATGTTACCTGAAGGAAACACAAGGGCTGGGATACTACCAGGTTGCCCACGCCTAGACAGGCGAAGTCGAGAGGCAGATGCTGGGTTCGAACAACGGACCTTCCGGTCAGTAAATTCGCGCTCTTACCACTGAACCATCCCGCATCAGAGCTACCAGTATCTCGAGGAATTGCCAACTTAGGAAATAATATCGGTCGCGTGGAGAGCGAAGTCCTTTACTTCGTGCCAGCGCCGCATGATCGCGGGTTATGACATCACGTTGTGTAAGTACGCCAGAGTCGCCAATGGTATGTGTCAGGAATATGGGCTCGCCTCGCATGCATTAAGTCTCAGTCTCACTCACTCGACCAAGCACAGTGACTCAAGATTTGCTCATCAACATCATCATCATTGACAGCAATACACCAGCAATACAGAATGGTGCTTAACTGCCGGCAAGATTTATTGGTGTTGATCGGCAGCTTATATCCTTGACACCGATGCACTAATCTATGCAGGTTAGTTTGTACGTCCTGTTTGTGCCGCCCAGTTTCCACCACCTTACACAGCTTGAGGTTGTCGGCAAACAGGAGGCATAATGAGCTGAAATGCAGTGGTAGGAAATTGATGTATATTATGAGCAGCAGTGAACCGAGAGCAGTCGTTTGCGGTAGCAACCAAAACCTCGTGCGGCTAGCAAGCTGGCACCCTTGATTCTCACCTTCCTGTCATTGGCTTTCTAAGGCATTCGTCCATTTTAAAAGGATCCTCTTATCCCAGCCTTTAGCAGTTGCGATGGTATGGCAGAGTCCACGTGGTCGAATACCTTGTTAAAGGTCACAAATACTGGATGGATTCTCTTCCAGTGTTCCTAAGGGCCGTAGTGTGCGTCTTGCGCTGTCATTACCATCATATTCAACAGCATGACATCATTGACTGATGTTTCACTGCCGTACAACTATGCTTTATTTGTGAATAAAATAATCAATGTGGACATGAGAGGAACTATGTGTTAGCGTATTAATCATTCCGAGGCGCCTACACCTCCAAACACTCATTCAGGCAATCTGGATAGAAATTGACAACAAGATCACCACTGACATCGGTTGGCAGCCATATCTTGCAGCGTCCAACCAGGCGCATTGGGGATCACGCGGTCTCCATCCTGGAAGGCGAGTAGCACCGACACCACCCAAACGTTTCGTGATTTCTTCCATATCCTTCCGCCAGGTCAAGGGTTGGCCACCTCTGCTTACGCCACTCTGAATCGGGCATGGAAAACAGCACTCTCTTCGACAAACGATGGTTAGGTATACGCAACACATGTCCCAACCAACGCAGCTTTTGGTGCTGGACACATTCTTCAATGGAAATACCCGTTGCACAACAGAAAATCCGCTTTCTAACTGCCTCGTTACGGATACGCCGACACCAACTCACACGAGCTATGGTTCTGAGACAACGATTGCCGAGCACCTGAAGGCGTCGCAGTCCCGCTGCTCGAACAGGCCAAGTCTCACAGCCATACAACAAAACAGCCCGCACTGTAGCTTGATACACACGTCCCTTGAGATTCAGGGATACATCACTCTGATGGCATAGGTGTCTCAAATTAGCAAACGCGACCCCAGCCTTGTAGATTCGTGCATTGACCTCATCTGTCACACTACGATCAGAACTAATACAACTTCTAAGATACGTAAAACGCTCAGCAACTTTCAGTGCCTCTCCCTGGATTGTAGGTGGCGTGTTCAGTGACTGCATCTCCAGGAGCATGACCTTGCACTTTTTGGGTGAAAAGTGCATATCAAAGGACGGGATAACTTTAGTCAGTTCATCCGAAAACTCCTACGCTTTCTCTTCCTCTTCAAAGATGAGAACGATGTCACCTGCATATTCCAGATCGACAAGGTTTTCGTCACAGGCAATTTGAACACCGGGGTTTTGAAGACTTTCCAGCGTTCGTCTCATTACCTCATCGGTCATGAAATTAAATAGGAATGAAGAAAGTGAGCACCTATGACGGACACTGCTTTGTGTACGGAAGATTTTGGAGAGCTCTCCCTATACTCTCACACATCCCGAAGTCTGAGAATACAAGGAACATATTATGTTCACAAACTTATGTGGCACTCCTTGATGGATAAGCGTGTCAAGGAGTCAGACCGGTAAACCGAGTCGAATGCGCCTTGGAATTCCGGGAATGCTACAACTGTGGGTCGTTTGTGTTGTGTCTGTGAGCCACCTGGGTGATTTAAAAGCTTGATGGAAGTTATTCTATCACGTTGATAGTCTAGTTACTTGAGTGGGAAAACCTCAAGGAAGAAGACAAAGGACACCAGATGAAGATAGGCTATATTGCAGATGAACCAATGGTAGGAAGAGCGCTGCGGCTCAGTCGGCTATAACAGAGAGAAAAAGAAATCTCAGTGAAATATTGCAAAGGGTAGAATTGTTCGTTAGGACCCGACCGTCCTACTACCTCGCTTTTCAAAATGTGCGTAGGTTTTCATATGTGGAATCACCTGCATTGGTGTAAACATGCGTTGCGCATGCCTAACCATCATTTGTCGAAGAGAGTGCTGTTTTCCATGCCCGATTCAGAGTGGCGTAAGCAGAGAGGTGGCCAACCCTAGACCTGGCGGAAGGATATGGAAGAAATCACGAAACGTTTGGGTGGTGTCGGTGCTACTCGCCTTCCAGGATGGGGACCGCGTGATCCCCATGCGCCTGGTTGGACGCTGCAAGATATGGCTGCCAACCGATGTCAGTGGTGATCTTGTTGTCAATTTCTATCCAGATTGCCTGAATAAGTGTTTGGAGGTGTAGGCACCTCGGAATGAAGAGCGCTGCGGCTCAGTTGGCTACAACAGAGAGAAGATGAAATCTCAGTGAAATATTACAAGGGGTAGAACTGTTCGTTAGGACCTGACTGTCCTAACACCTCCCTTTTCAGAATATGAGTAGGTTTTCAGATGTGGAATCACCTGCATTGGTGTAAATGGTCTCGGGTTACGGCTGGACCACCGTCTTGGTGTGCATATGGATTCGACTAGGGGGTTGTCTGTTTGTAGAGGGGGGCACATGTGTAGATGGTAACTCAAAGGTATCCAACAATATGTCAAGAGAAATTGAGTTATCCGATGTAGCCGGTGCAGCGCATCCAGGGCGAAGTTGATTCACGTGACGGACCCATGTGATAGATTGCATGTCAATTTCGTATATGACGTTACCCACGCGGCGCTTGATATAACCATGAGTCCATTTCTCTCCACCGCTGCGACAGTTCTTAGCCAAGACCGGATCACCGGGCTTATAGGCGGTGTGAACGGCACCATGATGGCGGTTGAACTGTCGCTCCATTTGTGTGTTCCTATTTCGTAGGTGCGGGGGAGATGGGCGTACTACATCCATGGGTAAACGGATTTTACGCCCGAAAAGTGCTTCCGCGGGTGAGTTGTTGTTTGGCACATTTGGGTTGGGTGTAGCACGGTAGCTTAAAAAAAAGGTTTCAACAATCTCCGCTGACGTTCCCTCCCCTTTAAGTTTTTGAAGTGCTCGTTTAAAAGTGTTGACAAAGCGTTCGACTTGACCGTTAGACTGGGGATGGAATGACGGTGATCTAATGTGGTGAATGCCATTTTGCTTGCAAAACAAGGCAAATTCCGCCGGGGAAAATGCACTGCCGTTGTCTGAAACCAATGGTTCTAGCGTGCCTAAACGACTGAAGATTCGGGTGAGCTGAAAGACTGTGGAGAGAGAAGTGATGTGATCCATCACGATTATCTCCGGCCACTTACTGTAAACGTCAACCATGAAAACATAATGCTGGTTGTTAATTGGTCCAGCAAAATTAATGTGTAGACGCGACCAGCGGTTAGTTGGTACAAGCCAAGAAGATAACTCGGTCTTTCGCGGCGATTTTACAGAACACTGACAGGAATGCATCGCATTGTTCTAGCACCTGATGGAGTAGGTGGATTTGGTCAGCGCAACCCCCTAACAGGCCGGAATCCTGTTTGCTGTTCTCTATTCGGTGTTTCAATGGTCACCATAAGGCGATGAATCACAAGTGACCCCGGCAGTCTCGTTACGACCGGAATAAGTGATCAACAAGACATCAAGATGAGACCTATTGACAATAGCGGGTGTCTGGAACGTTCGAGTTGGTGGACAAAGCGAAAATACGCACCACATATTTGGCTAGTTTGGATTTGCTCAGTACTGCGAGGATTGTGGCAGCCTCATAATCTTTGCCTGCAATAAGAAGCCCGTTTCAAGGTACGACCGCTAATCGACGGTAACGGCGTTGTTGCTGTCAGTCTTTATCTCGTGTCTGGGGATGTAGGCACCTCAGAATGATTGTGGTAGGCTCAGACTAAGTCCCTTTCTCATTCACTTGTGTCCTTTTCTTCACAACAAAGCATACCAGCGTTGAACACTGATACTATATTTTCGTTCGCGATGACAATGACCACCAGAAAGTATTTAATGAAATGGTATTCTCAAGACGGTCACATAGCCCCACAGACACATTTTCGTACGTGCTCGATGAGCCTCATCAGTGTAAGATTGCAAATCTCACTGAGGTGCAGATTCTGGAGACGAGAGAGATACGGATGACCCACTTATGCGAACCGGGACTAAACTCTACCTCGTTACCAGATTAAAGTGTCACCCAAAACGAATCAAC
Organism: Clonorchis sinensis; assembly: GCA_003604175.2. Lineage (NCBI taxonomy): Eukaryota > Metazoa > Platyhelminthes > Trematoda > Opisthorchiida > Opisthorchiidae > Clonorchis > Clonorchis sinensis. Next base: position 136,941,586 of record CM030370.1, read on the forward strand.
AAAACCACTTAACCTACCGATATCCAAAGTGTTGCAACCGCTGTAATTAGCCACATTAGCACTGAATATGTTGCCTGGAATCCAGTATCCCCAAAGTTTGCGGTGGATCGATTTAAATGAAAGTTTGAGTTTCACGTAACAGGCATTTATGTTGCCGACTTCTGCATCCGACAGGACCGTAAAGGACGAGTTCTGTGAAGAGTTGCAGCGGGTGAGTAATAGGACTTCTTGATAGTAACGGGTGACTAGAACTCTGGGTTTAGTGAACGAGGTGACAACATGCACCGTACATTTGGCTGGTTTGGATTGGGTCAGCACTGTGCAAACTGTGACGGGCTCATTACGTTCGCCTACCGTTGTTGCGAGCAGCTTTTTCTAGTATACCAGAAAACACTTACTGACATCAAATTTGAAAGACTGTCACGTGACCAATCAGATGGATCAGGTCATGGTATGCGGATTCTAGAAACACAGGAGGTACAGAACACGCTGGAACAGGGATTAAGCGCTTCCTCAATACTAGACGAAAGCGTTAGTCAAAGCGAATTGGCGCAACGCCACCGAGCCTATCTGAGAAACGAAATACATTCCGACAGATTCATGCTAACATGTCCAATCATTCAGCTGACCAGTGGATTCAGTTGAACGACCGGCAAATGGCTTTGAGGACCTCTATAAAACACCCCGCTACAGAGAGGTTAAACTACGCACAACTATGCCGCAGTGACTTGATATATGAAGGAACAAATTCCCTAGACAAGAATTCAGCGGCAACCGACATAACCAAATCGACTGTTTTTCGCACGTTCTGGCTTCATCCGAGTTGCTCTCGTTCCTGCTGGTTCCGTGACCACCACCAGTTCGCCATTTCATCGTGGGTTTGAGTTCTACATGATCCAAGCGAGTACACTGTTAACCCTTTCAGGTGCGCCAGACTTCCGTATGGACTGTTGATTAGCATCACTTTCGTAGAAAACTGGACTTTTCTCCACGCAGATTCTGAGCAGGTTGTTTTTCGCACAGCTAATATCCGTGGTGGCTGTGAGTAGTGCTAAAGGTGTCTAAGTGTAGCTGCAGTGTTCCCACACTGTTGCATGTGTGCTGCTGCAGCGCCAGTGAGTTTCAGGCTACAGTGACTGAGTATATCAAATACATGGCTGACCCTGCAGCTCAACGGACGGATCTGGCACGCTTTGTTTTCTCCCAGCTTGTGAATCACTGAACTGTGAGCAACTGTCCAGAAACCACTTTGTTCGGGTCCGCCCTTTTCTGAAATAGCCACCCTGGTGACGCCTCGAACTGCGCACCTTCAGGGTCAGTCTGATGGCCGCGAAAATCGACGAAAGCGACGAACAAAAGTCTCCACTGTGGTTCTTATCTTTTTCCTATAAAACCCCATAACTATGTGTGCCGAACGCCTTTCGTAGGACACGGGGCGATGTCAGTCTTGTATACACATTACTATCGGTTCATGTGTTAGATGTGACATCCAGTGGATACCAAAGATGAGCACGAGAAAGTCAACATCCGTCCCCCACACGAAGAAACCCTCAAGTCGCCGACATATCCCACAAACGTTAAAAGGTAATAAATCCCGGACATACGACTGTGACTTCGTTAGCTCTCCACGAGGCATGCACATGGTGCATCTTTTTCACGAGTGGCAAATGAATTGGCGTAACGATTCAGTCAAAATTTTCCTACGTTCCCGCCGAAAATGGGCGCTTCAAGTGTATCTTAATGTTGTTACCTGATAAATATTGATAGACTGTCGGATGGGCTAAATTCCAGTTACACCCTGTCGTACCGCCGGGTTCGTTGCGTTTTAGCTACATGCGACGTACCCCGGAGCGGATTGCTGTTCAGGGACATGTCAGTATATAACCCGATAGACTCACAGATTCGCGGATTGCTACACAGGATGGAGGCTTTCTCCCAAACTTCCCTGGCCGTGTGTGTTCTTTTTGTCTATCGTCATCCGTTTACCTGAAAGGCACAAGCGAACAAACGGTGTAGCACTGCTCGTTGAGCTCTCACCAAGGCGCAGTAATATTGCTAACGCAATGACTAAACTAAAGGGTCATCCAAAAGTACTTTAGACCGGGTACTAGGTGCAGCGTGAACAACCGCCAGAGGAAGGTTGTTTCACAAACCAACTACCCGAAATGCGAAAAACCGTTGCCCAATAAATGTGTGCACCATAAGCCTGAAAATCTCACCAAGCCCCCGTCGTGTGATTTGTATGTCAACAGTGAAAAATGGTTTGGCCAAACCTTGTTCAGACGTGGCGAAGCAAGTGTTGGGTCTCCTTGGGAGCGACATTTCTCCAGAGGAAATGGGCCAAGTACCGTGGGACGCTTTCGTTACCAACGGCTTTGCGGCCGGTGTCTATTTCCCTGAAGCTGTTTGGACATGCTCAACGAGGGTGAAGTCTTTCTCGCGTCCTGAATAAACATCTTGGTTAGCGTATTCTGGAAGCTGTCTGGTGTAGACCTCATAGAGAATCGGAAGTCCATGCGAGCAATAGGGGAGAAAGTTCGCCTAATTGTCCCTAGAACAGGAATGCCTTTTGAGCCGACTATTTATGGTGCTGCGAGAAGGGCATATTTGAAAGGAGATGGATAGTTAAATCCTTTTTAGTATCTACCCTCGTAGTGACTTGGAGTCTATTATAATCATACACGACAAAGACATTCGCTGAGTCTCCTTCGAATGCCACGCTTTACATCATTCGGAGAAAAGTGTCAGTCCAACGACTACTTCAGCGTCCACATTCATCTGAAGGAAACTTGCATTTGAATGCCGGGAATTCAAGTCGTCCGCAAGAAGTATACATAAAAGAAAGAACGGCTAAAATGTAGTTGACGTAGATCAGAAACAAACGTGGTCCCAAAACGCAATCTCTAGTGGCTCAAATGGAAACTGAGGCCGGAGAGGAGTGTGGCATACTTTCACGCGGTATGTTCTGTCTGGTAGGAACGCCGTACTCCAGCATAGAATTCCCCCTTGATACTCATAGGACTCAATGTTGCGGAGCAGCGGGACGTGTGGGACTCGATCGGATGCCTTGAAAAGGTCGAAAAATATGGCATCCGTTGTGAGTCCTTCGTCCTTTGTTTAGGTTAATCTGTCCATAAATACGAGCATTTTCGTCACGCATGATCGGTTTGGGTGGAGTCCGCGTTGCACTGGGGATATCAAGTTTTTGGTAGCGAAGGGATTTAGGACGGCCCGTCTCAGAAGGTGCTCTACCGCAGGGCACGGAACGCTGGTGAGGTTAATAGTCCTCCAACTGCCGGGCGATAATCGGGCATCATTTTTGTAGATTGGGATGACGATCGCCCCTCCACAAAGAGAGAAAAGTTCGCCTTCGTCGAGCGACTGACGGGGTGCCATGTGGAACTACCTTGCCAGTGTGAACGACGTTTTCTTCAGAATCCTTGGATGGCCCCAAAGCGCTGAATGGGTTTGCCTTGTGCAAGAGTTGACGAATGTCCTCTTTAGAGAGGACCGCGTTTTCTATTGGTATTTCGTAGATGGGTCGTATCACGATTGAACGTGCAAAGTTCGCTGAAGCAGTATGCAAGCCTGCTTATTGTTCACTGTAGAAATCAGATGCAGCTATTAGCCTACTTTTTGGTTCCCCGTTGTTACCTCACAAGCGGGCGGCTGACATTTTTCTCCGATGGTGCACCACTTACTTAACTAGTTCATTTTTGTTTTTGCGGGCGATGTCCAGTATCCTGGCTTGTTTTTGTATGTTTCATCGGCGGATTTCTGATTTACAGCGGTTCCGCATTTTACGGAAAGCCACCATATCGTTTGTGTCACCTGTAAGTATATTTTGGAAACCTAGTATCCAGGAGATGCCGAACCCTCTTGGGTAGATTTCTTGTCCATCCGTGTGGGCTCTGCCTTTTTTGGGACGATTATGGCGTCAGAATCATGAATCGCCTGGGCAATCGTTTTATGTGGCTCATCACCTGAAGCTAATCCCGGTTTTAACTGCACATGGAAACTACTCACTTCTGAGAAGTCTACATGGTAGAAGTTCCGAATCCACATCTGTGAATACGGATTTCTGGCTCCGTAGCAGGTTAAATTAAACGTCAGCACACAATGGTCACCTTATCCCAGCTTAAAAGAACACTTGATTCCGATTAGGGTGATGACAATTGATTTTATGGAATGGGATATAGATGGATTTGTACTTGATAGACTAGCGACCAGGGGTTGTGTTTGCTAACATACGATATTTAATTACAAGTGATCTAGTAAGAGCCGATATAAGCACGCAGAGTGGTGGTGTGGAAATCGGATGTATAAGGGCGGACGGGAGTGAACTTCCGAGATAACTGGTTAATCTGGTATTTATTACATGAGTTGGACAGTACCAGGAGAAAATATGTGCAGGAGAAATAGTCACCAGTCCCCGAAGCACTGCTATCAGCTTCAATCTGTAAGTGGTGCATTGATGAAGACCTTCGTGTCTGCCACTGGGAGCGGCAGGTGGATGTGTTCTTTGTTTGGTTGACGGAGTGGGCTTTGGTGCGGTGTAGCCTCTGTTCTGACGACGGCAGATACAGCCATGCTCGGGGCTGTAGGCCATGGGCACTGCAGAGTATCTTCAGGCCATCCCAGATGTGTTTTTTATTTTTGTTTTTATTTTTACTTTTTTGTTTTTTGACAGATGTGAGGCCTTTTTTTCATCTGTGGTTTATGGCATTGCAGATACAAGGGAAACTCAACCAAGGCGAGTCCAACACCAGCAGCATCAAACCAGAGGTCAGCAGTACTATTTTGATTTCCTGAATTTAAAGGCCAGGCTCAGAACCACCGACGATGGGCGTGCACCGTGCTACTGGGGGGTGGCGGGTGTACGAACGCACCATGGTGCAACGTAACAGGGCGACCCTCCCTGAGGGCGTACACGTCACCGCACGAGGTTTTCATCCCTCATTGCATGCTGCAGATCTGCAAGTGACGATCACCAACAGTCATAATTACGAGCATTTTAGTAATAAATGCTCCAGCTACCAATTTTCTGGTCGGGTGAAAGCAAGCCCAGTAAAAGACGAAACAAGGTCAGTTCGAACAGACAAACAGCATAAAGACGCTGTTGAGGCGTCGCGGGGGAAACTGAAATTCAAGGTCAGGTGTTGTAGAAATTTTTGGATTCTAGCCTATCCATAGGTTTTTACTTATTTTTTATACTAGCTAACTATTTATTCACGGTAGTTCCCAAACTAGCCACGATCACAAAGGCTATTGGCTCTCCCTTCATTAGGCCTAGTCTCATTAGTGTCAGCCTCCAGTCCGTCGAACACGTTCAGTCCTCATCGGCATAATCGTCCATGTCGATCTACTGCCACTGTCACACACTCAAAGCCCTATTATTATCTAATCTGCCAGCTCGTATAGGTGGCTAGGATTAACTGAGACCCTTGCAATACTACTGAGAACTTCCCTACTACTGTAGTGCCCTCTCATCCGTATTCCCTCAAATCAAATATTCGTTCAACCTGCTCCGAAGTACCTCACTATGACGCCGCTCCGTCTTCCTCCTCAAAGCGGTTGCTAGACCCCGAATCCCCATCATCTATCCCCCAGTACGTTCAAGAAGCGCCTCACAGCCAGACGACCCAGCTCCCAACCCCTCACCTTTCGAAGTCGGTAAATACTGCACTCCAAGCAACCTCAGATTGTTCAGTAATACTAACTGACATATATTTGCCTCCTCAACCGGGCAACACTCATCTCTCCCCGTCACCAGTAGGATCTCAGGTCCTGAAAGACCTGGAAAATCTTAGAGCACGTTTGCACAAGATGGAGCATGAAATATCCTTCCTCCAAAACATACAACCTATAGCGTGTCTTCTAAACCCTGACGCGACATGCGATCCAGCCACCCTGGAAAAAGCGTCGACTCTTATTGACACGATTGCCGTTGAGATTTGTCAACGCATTGAATGCCGTCGTCAGGTCCTAATATTCAATACGCCTGATCGAATTTCTCCTGAACATACAAAACTGCCCTCCTGACTGCATGTGGCATGCTTGGCGCCACGTGCACAGCTAGACGGCTCCGAAAATCAAAACCGTCCATGTGCTGCCCAATAATGCTGCAGTTCCAGGATGAAAACGATGCCTTGCGTCTGCTAACATCCCAAGCTCTCCTCTGCTCTACCGAAAATTTCGAACCATAAAGTTAAAGCTGCCCGAACTCGAATCCAAAGACAGCTTACCAAAACTGCCACCCTCTGACGCTCTCCTAAATACCTCGCCAACTCATATGATCAGCAAAGCGATCAACTCCCCATCGTGAACTCCTGGCGCATCCATGAATGGAGCTCACAGATGTCCCAGCACAAACCTTCGGCCCACCTGTGCCACTGCAAATTCGATCCCATATGCTGTCGTACCTAAACCTGTAACGCCACCAACCGCCAGTACACGCGTTGACGCTCCTGTAGTCCCCTTAAACTCTCAGTGCCATATGATTACTCCCAGCACTGAACCAACTCCAAACTATTCAGCACTCTCTAGCTTCGTAGCCTTGCGAGACCCTGAACCCTCCGCTCCTGCAAATGGACTTTCTGCTTTACCACTCATGAAAGCTCCAAAAGTCTCCATCAGCCCAGTCGACCTCTCTCCAGGTCCTAAAACGACCAATGCAGTACGTCCCAAGCCGGAGCAATGACTACACCAATTGTCGACAGCACTCGTTCTCGTCGCAGACCCCTGACCTGCTGTCTCTCCGCGTTCCACCTCCACCAAAGTACGCCTTAGGGCTCAAACATTTATTGCCTAGGCCGCGATACGCAACGCACCCTCAGTTGCACCCCGAAAATCTGACCCCTCATATGCTGTCGTACCTAAGCCTGTTGGGCCATCAACCACCATTACTTACGTTGACCCTCCCATAGTACCTTTAAACTCACAGTGCTCTACGATCTCTCCTAGTACTGAACCCACCCCAAACCATCCAGTAGCTTCTTGCTTCATAACCTTACCAGACCCTGAGGCTTCCACCGCTCCTGCAAATGGACTTTCTGCTTTACCATCCGTGAAAACTGCAAATGTCCCCATCAGCCCTCTAGAACTCTCTCCTGGTCCTGAAGCGACTGATGCGGCACGTCTCCCAGCCAAAACAATGACCGCACCAGGCGTTGACGGTACGTGTGCTCGTCACAGACCCCTGACCTGCTGTCTCTCCGTTCCACCTCCTCCAAAATACACCTTCGGACTCAAACATTTATTGTCAACGCCGCAATACGTAACGCGCCCTCGGGAATTTGCCCTCGTTCTTCACAAGATAAGTGGACTTTGTCCCGGCCTCCCCATAATCACATGACAAGTACGAACCGCAAGCTTGGTGAAACCTCACATCCGCAAATACCAAAGCTTGGTACTGTAATGCCCCTGCCCGTTCAAACTTCTCGAATCCCAACCTTCGTCCTTCGTCTACAAATCTGACCTGTGGCCTCCCACCCCATGCTAGCCTTGTCCTTGGCAGAGCCTATAACCTACAAACACCATTACCAAACCTTAGTCCTTATCAAGCTATGCCCCCTGGCCACCTGCATGCTACCTACCTGAGATCCCTATTCGGCAGCTACCACCACTACCTACCCCGCCTTCTCCGAAGCCTCGCAGGATCCACCTCTACAACCTTTAAAAGGCACCTCAAGCTTTACACACCATGTGCCAGGAAGAAACTCATATCCACAACGACCGATGACCAACTCCGTCCCCCATCCGTTTTCGCTACCAAACCTACCAACTTTTGTCCACCTGAACACCATTTTCGGCAGCCTCCCATCCCTCCACAGCCACCACCCATTTTTCCACCCTCCTCCACACCTGACGATGCAGAAGGCGACACGATCGGCAGCTCTGTATTCAACTGCATGCCACTCTCCCAGTCATTCCGTACCCTATACTGAACCTGATACAGCACCTCCTGCCGTGGGTCCAGACCTATTTAACCAACTATCCACCCATCCACCATAATAAAAACTCCTCCCCGGACTCCGACCCCTACTTCATACTACCCTACCTTCAGCTACCAAGTCCCTCCAGTACTAAACTCCACCGTGAGTGAGGTTATAAAGTTCCTACTCAGTACCGTTTACTCACCAACGAGCCTGTCAATAATGTTGTTCAACGCCCGCTCTTTACTGCCCAAAATTCATAATCTCCGAGCAATTAGCGCCATTGCTCAACCAAGTGTGATCTGCGTGACTGAAACATGGCTCACAGATGAAACTCCTGACACGGCCATCTCACTCCTGGCTATGATATTCATCGCTCTGATAGGAAAAACTCAAGAGGCGGCGGCTGTGCCATCTACTCCAAAACAGAACTTCGTGCAACTCCCTTTGTTGATTCTTCCCTGGAAGGGATTCCGGAGACTACCTGGATATCTACAGAACGGACCAAAAGACCTGTACTAGTAGGTTGTATCTATCTACCACCGGCCCCTTCCCCGACTCTATTGCCGACCTTTCCCGTATTATCTCCACTGCGCATGCCCTTCCTCATACGTCTAAATTTCTGCTGGGTGACTTTAACCTGCCGGATGTTTCCTGGTCTCCCACTATCGGCCCCATCCGTTATGCCGCGCTGCTCGCCCAACTTAGTGTGGAGGGCTGGTCCCAACTTGTACGTCGCCCCACTCGTGGCTTACATACCCTGGACCTAATATTTTCCAACGATGGCCATTTGGCTACAGCTGCAGTTGGTCCTTGCTTCCCAGGAAGTGATCACTGCGTCGTTTCTTGCAACGCAGTCAGTTACGGCCAAACTGTTCCTCTGAGTCCATCCCTGTTTCATCTCCTCTCCCCGGATATTTTACAAGCCTTTTCGTCCACGCTGGCCTCCCAGAATTGGGATGACTTCTTCCTCTCGACAAATACCCACCGCGTCTGTGACATCTTTTACCAAAACCTATTGACTGCTCTTCACCTTGTCTCTCCTGTAAAACGTTTTCACTCCAATGTCTCCGGCCACGATAGGTTATTGAAAATCTTGGATGCAAAAATACACCGGGCTAGCAGAGAATATAGGAAATCTCAGGATTTCTCGTTACTAATTCTTATCAGTAAACTCTCTACTGACCGAGAATCCTTGCGGGTATCTCTCGAACGCCGAGAAGAGAGCACCGTCCTCAGAGCCCTTCTAATCCCAAATCACTCAGCCGGCTGTTCCGTAGGCGTTGTATCCCGAACAACCACCCAATTGCCTGTTTGCGTTTCACAGATAGTGGCCCCGTCACTGATCCTGTCAATATTGCAGACCATCTGAACGCTTACTTCGCCAGCTGTTACCTACCCATTCCTCCCAACTCCGAACCCCTTCTCACTGCTGCATCTCTTCAAACTCTTAATGGTCAAGGTAACCACCCGACTCTCAGTAACGTAACCATCTCCCAAGCTGATGTTTCATCCCTTCTCCTGAAGATTAAGGACTCTGTTGTGCCAGGGGCCGACGGTCTTCCACCGCGTGTCTTGAGACAAGGCGGCCAAAATATTGGATCCTTGTACTAAATCTTTTGCCCACTCTATACAATGGAGTCGTCCCCTCCAGTGGAAGTCCTATAATCCACCCGCATTTCAAATCTGGTTCTAGACAAACTCCTTCCAACTACAGGGGAATCCACCATACCTCCCTCCTAATGAGAACCCTTGAACGCCTGGTCAAGGTCCATTAACCAAGTTCCTCCTGGCTAATAATGCCATAGATAACCGGCAGTATGGGTTCCTGTCTCAAAGATCCGTTAGTGGCTGCCAGCTCCACTTCTTTGAGACCATCACAGCAGCCTACGACGCTGGATACTCCATTGTAACAGTCTACCTGGACATTCAAAAGCCTTTGACCAGGTCCCCCATGCCTCCCTGCTACGCAAACTTAGTACCGTTGGCATCACCGGAACCTTATTGCAGTGGTTCGCTTCCTACTTATCAGACAGGACGCAAATAACGCAAATCGGGGACATACAATCATCTCCACTATCGATCACTAGTGGAGTCATCCAAGGAAGCGTGCTAGGCCCCATCCTTTTCTTATTGTATATCAATGACGTCTTCGGCGCCATATCCCATGGTAAGGCTTTCCTCTTCGCGGACGATATAAAAATCGCGTACACATTCCCCCCTCTACACAAGCCCTTGCCTTTCACCAGATTAAGCGAGACTTAGATTCATTGACTCGCTGGTCAAACGACTCTGGCCTAAGCTTCTCCTCCACAAAATCCTGCATAACCTCCTGTCGCTGCTCACTCCCGGCTGACGCTTTCACAATTAATGGAAATCCTATCACTCATTCCACGGAGATCAAAGATCTCGGCCTCAGATACTCCTGTACTTTTAGCTTTTCCCACCAAGTGCAGTTTCAGGTTGCCAGAGCACGCAGGCTCAGTTTTTAGTACTGCGCTCCTGTCACCTTCCAGACACGATGGTTGCAATTTTCAAGCTATGCGTAAGACCAATCGTGGAATTCTGTCCCGTATTCTCCTCACTTTACACCCAAAGTTGCAGACTTGCAATTGAAAGCGTCCAACGCTCATTCACGAAAAGCTGTTCCCTCGGTCCCACCCCCTCTCTTACCGTTCCCGCTGCCAAATCCTAGGCCTCGAACCACTATGGCTTAGACGGTTAAAGCTGAATCTAACTCTCTTACACCGTCTGCTGCACAAAGACACCTTTATAGCAGAGGCCAGACCAAATATAAACTCGCAACCACTACAGACTCCGTAACTCCTGCAACCTCTTAGTATGTCCCCAGCTCGTACAAACCTACGCCACTACTTCTTCCTAGTTTATTACGCTCGCATCTGGAACAACCTTCCTGAGCAGAAGCATCACGCATCGTCATACTTTTTCCCAGTCCGTAGACAAATTCCTTACCTGTGAAACTGCTGCCGCCTTACTTAATACCCAACTACCCCCTGACCTCCTCTACGAATCGGGTCCAGTGCGCGTTTGAGTTTAGCGACGACACAGTTAGTGGGCAAGTAAAAGATCCTGTTATCATTTCTTCCTATCCTCTTGACTCGCTTTAAGCTAATGTAGGACTTAAATGCCTACTTGATCTAAATGTGCTGTGTTACTGGCTTGGTTGTTTTTCTTTTTTCCCAGGCATCTTACACCTCGTTCTAGTATAGTCCCTACCCCGGATTACTCTATCAGCTCTGTCTAGTGACTGGTGCCCTCAGCCTAACTCTAACTGACAAGAACCAAACCAGAGTCAGCTTTTTCTTCATTACCAGAGCGCATTCTGCGCCTATATATATCCATCTGATGATTTACTGCACCATACACTCTCACACACAACATCGCGGTAAGCTTCTGCTCGACGTGATAGCTCACATCAGCGCTCCGACGCCGTTTAGCCATGGTGCAATCGCTGTGAATATCACTATTCCACTCCTACTGTCTCATTGGCAGCTGTCAGTTCACTTCTCCTCCGCGACTTGCCTCTACCAGCGTCTGTATGCCGTTTGTCTGCTCGAATTGACTGAGCTGTCTTTACTGGCCTTGCTTTCCCCCGACCAGAAAAAATTGGTAGCTGGAGTATTTTTTAATGCACAAACCGCATTTATGACTGCTTGGTTGGTTTTCCACCTTGCAGATCTGGTAGCATGCACGAGGGATGAAAACCTCGTGTGGTGGACGGGTACGCCCTGCAGGGAGGGTCGCTCTGTTACGTTGCACCATGGTGCGTTCGTATACGTCACCCCTCCAGTAGCACGGGTGCATCGCCCATCGCCGGTGGTTCTGAGCCTGGCCTTTAAATTCAGGAAATCAAAAAAGTACCGCTGACTTCTGTTTGTTGCTGTTGGTGCTGGGCTCTCCTGTTGAGTTTTGTATCTGGCAACGCCATAAACCACACAGATGAAGAAAAACTGGCCTCTCATCTGTAAAAAAAACAATAAAAGATAAAATACACCTGGAATAGCCTGAAGATACTCTGCAATGCCCATGGCTTACATCGACGAGCATAGCTGTATCTGCCTTCATCAGAACAGAGGCTACACCGCACCAAAGCCCACTCCGTCAACCAAACAAAGAACACATCTACCTGCCGCTCCCAGTGGTAGACATGAAAGTCTTCATCATTGCACCACTTACAGATTAAAGCTGATAGCAGTGCTTCGGGGACTGGTGACTATTTCTCTTGTACATGCTTTCTCTCCTGGTACTGTCCAACCCATGTAATAAATAACAGATTAACCAGTTATCTCGGAAGTTCACTCCTCCGCCCTTATACATCTGATTTCCACACCACCACTTTGCATGCTTATATCGGCCTTTACTAGATCCCTTGTAATTTAATATCGTATGTTAGCAAACCCACCCCTTGGTCGCTAGTCTATTAAGTACAAATTCATCTATATCCTATTCCATACAATCAATTGTCATCACCCTAATCGCGGCAGACGTCAAGTTTTTCTTTCAATGTATATTAATGCACATTACCCCATTTGTTGTCTTTTCAAACTCACCATGCTTTACTAATTTCATCCCTCATCTTCCCAAGCTTCGAACTTCGGCAATGCCTGGTTTGGAGGACCTGGTTGGCTGTTACCCACTCCACCTGGCCGGTGATCTTCAACCACAGGATCCCCAAACGGACCAAAGAACCCTGCGATTCCATATCGGCTTCGCTCCACCTTGTTTCCTCGGCCAGCCTGAAATGAATCCGCTGCCCAAAGAACTGCACACCCCAGCCCAATCACCTTAAAATGTGACGTCCGTTACGGGGCTGTCCAAAAACTGAAGCATGTCAGGCCAATGATGGCACGGCACTGCCATACCCAGTTTGATAGCACACCCGCAACTATTCCATTCCTTCTCTCGACCGTGCCCTCTCGCCCACTCGTTCCATTAACTGCAAATACGACGAACTCCCCAATCGACCCCAGCTGACTCCATGACACATTCATTCCAACCTGCTGAACTGTTGGTTGAAATTTAACCATCTCTGTGTTACTGTGCTTCCCACCAAATCCAATAACTTTCTATACAGTTCGCGTTCCGGCTCGTGTGTTGCCACCATCTCTCTCTTCCAGGAACTATTATGCCCGCCTCCACAACAGCGACACCAGTGAGTCACTACAGTTTAACTGTATACCATGTTTCTGAGATCCCTGCTACCATTTACCCGCTCTGCTAGTCCCTCCATTTCATCATCCCCACTTACGCTTTTGTGACCCTGGCCACGAGCCCAATAGTCCAAGGCCGCGAGGCCTCAGCGGTTGTTTTGGCTTCAGTTCAATTTGATCGGCTGGATGATGCCAACTTTGCTGCTTCACCAGATCTGATGTTCTGGTTTCTGATTTTCCACAGCTTACATTTCTCTTGTCATATTTCAGGCAAGAAGCCTCTTGTTTTGCCCTCCCTCGCTTTGTTTTTGCCCGCCACCTTCAAATCCTAACGATCTGACCTTGCTTGATGTTCTCTTCGACAAAGAGCTTCCTGCTCGTGCCGGTTTAGTGACGACCACGTTTACATTGGATACAGCTCACCGCCTATGGCGCTGTCCTCTTTTCCACCCAAAACCCCCTGTACTCACAGTCCCACCAGTCATACCTTTATTCTGACTGTAACCTTATGATCATGCCTGACGGCATGCCCCACAAGTTGGGAATAAACATTATTATTATTATTATTAAGTGAACTGACGGCGCAATGGGACAATGGGAGAGTAATGGTGATATTGTGCGAGTGCACCATGGCTAAACACGGCGTCGGAGCGTTGATGAGCTACCATGTCCAGCAAGAAGCTTACCGCGATGTTGTGTGTGAGAGTGTATAGTGGGGTAACTCATCAGACGGATATATATATATGTATATATAAGCGCGGAATGCGCTCGGGTAATGAAGAAAAAGAGCTGACTTTGGTTTTGGTTTTATCACTTAGAGTCAGGCTGAGAGCATCAGTCACCAGACACGGCTGATAGAGTAGTCCGGATTAGGCACTTGACTAGGACGAGGTATAAGTTGGCTGGGGAAATAGAAAAACAACCAGGCCAAAATTACAACATATTTAGATCAGGTAGGCGCTTAAGTCATACAGTGGCTTGAAGAAAAAAGAGTAACCGTGGTTTGGTTTTTGTCAGTAGAGCTAGGCCAAGAGCAATAGTCGCTAGACAGAGGATAAGGGTAATCGGGGTGGGGACTATGTTAGAACAGGAATGTAGGATGGCTGAGGAAGACGAAAAACAGCCAGGCCAGTAAAACAGCATATTTAGATCAAGTAGGCATTTAAGTCCTACACTAGCTTAGCGAGTCAAGAGGAGAGGAAGAAAATGATAACAGGATCTTTTACTTGCCCACTAACTGTATCGTCGCTAAACTCAAATGCGCACTAAGCCCGATTCGTAGAGGAGGTCAGGGGTAGTTTGGTATTAAGTAAGGCGGCAGCAGTTTCACAGGTAAGGAATTTGTCTACGGACTGAGAAAGAGTATGATGATGCGTGATGCTTCGCAGCTGCTCAGGAACGCCGTTCCAGATGCGAGTGTAATAAACTGGAAAGAAGTATTGGCGTAGGTTTGTACGAGCTGGGGGACACTAAGAGTTTTCAGAGCTTCGGAGTCTGTAGCAAGGTTGCGAGTTTATAATTGGTCTGGCGTATGCTATGAGGGTGTTTTGTGCAGCAGAAAGTGCAGGAAGCTGGATTCAACCGAGGAACAGCTTTTTCGTGAATGAGCGTTGGACACTTCCAGTTGCGAGTCTATAACTTCGGGTGTAAAGTGAGAGAATACGGGACAGAATTACGATTGGTCTTACGCATAGCCTAAAGTTTACAACCACCGTGTCAGGAAGGTGAAAGGAGCGCAGTATTAAAAACTGAGCCGCGTGCTCTGGCAACCTGAAACTGTACCTGGTGGGGAGCTAAAGTACAGGAGCAACTGAGGCCGAGATCTTTGATCTCCGTGGAATGAGTGATAGGATTTCCTTAATTGTGAAAGCGTCAATCGGGGAGAGCAGCGGGAGGAGTTATGCAGGATTTTGTTGAGGAGAAGCTTAGGCCAGTCGTTTGACCAGCGAGTCAATGAATCTAAGTCCGCTAAATCTGGTGAATGCAAGGGCTTGTGCAGAGGGGGAATGTGTACGCGATTTTTATATCGTCCGCAAAGGGGAAGGCCTTACCATGGGACACGGCGCCGAAGGCGTCATTGATGTACAGTAAGAAAGAAGTGGGCCTAGCACGCTTCCTGGATAACTCTACTAGTGATCGATAATGGAGATGATTGTATGTTCCCGATTTGCGTTATCAGCGTCCTGTCTGAAAATGGCAGGCAAACCACTGAAACAAGGCTCCAGTGATGCCAACGGTACCAAGTTTGTGTAGCAGGGAGTCATGGGGGACCTGGTCAAAGGCTTTTGAATGTCCAGGTTGACTGTTACAATGGAGTGTCCAGCGTCGTAGTGCTGTGATGGTCTCAAAGAAGTGGAGCTGGCAGCCACTAACGGATCTTCGAGACAGGAACCCATACTGCCGGTTATCTATGGCATTATTAGCCAGGAGGAACTTGTTTAATGAACCTTTGATCAGGCGTTCAAGGGTTATCATTGGAGGGAGGTATGGTGGATCCCTGTAGTTGGAAGGAGTTTGTCTAGAACCAGATTTGAAATGCGGGTGGATTATAGATTTATTCCACTGGGAGGGGACGATTCAGGGTTTATAGAGTGGGTAAAAATATTTAGTACAAGGATGCCAATATTTCGGCCGCCTTGTCTCAAGACATGTGGTGGAAGTCGCCGGCCTCTGGCACAAAAGAGTTCTTAATCTTTAGAAGAAAGGATGAAACATCAGCTTGGTAGATGGTTATGTTACTGAGAGTAGGGTGGTTACCTTGACCATTAAGAGTTTGAAGAGATGCAGCAGTGAGAAGGGGTTCGGAGTTGGGAGGAATGGGTAGGTAACAGCTGGCGAAGTAAGCGTTCGATGGTCTGTATTGACAGGATCAGTGACGGGGCCACTATCTGGAAACGCAAACAGGCAATTGGGTGGTTGTTCGGGATACAGCGCCTACGGAACAGCCGGCTGAGGTGATTGGGATTAAAAGGGGCTCTGAGGACGGTGCTTCTTCTTGGCGTTGGAAGATACACAAGGATTCTCGGTCAGTAGAGTTTATTGATAAGAATTAGTAATGAAATCCCAGATTCCTATGTTCTCGTAGCCCGCGTATTTTGCATGTGGCGTTTTTAATAACTTATCATGGCCGGAGATATTGGAGTGAAAACGTTTTACAGGGGAGACAACGTGAAGAACAGTCAGTAGGTTTTTGTAAACGATATCACAGACGCGGTGGGTATTTGTCGAGAGGAAGAAGTAGTCTCAATCGTAGGAAGCCAGCGCGGACGGAAAGGCTTGTAAAATATCCGGGGAGAGGAGATGAAACAGGGATGGACTCAGAGGAACAGTTTGGCCGTAACTGACTGCGTTGCGAAACGACGCAGTGATCACTTCCGGGAAGCAAGGACCAACTGCAGCTGTAGTAAATGGCCATCGTTGGAAAATATTAGGTCCAGGGTATGTAAGCCACGAGTGGGGCGACGTAGAAGTTGGGACCAGCCCACACTAAGTTCGGCGAGCAGGCGCCAGCGATAACGGATGGGGCCGTGTTGGGAGACCAGAAACATCCGGCAGGTTAAAGTCACTCAGCAGAAATTTAAACGAATGAGGAAGGGCATGTGCACTGGAGATAATACGGGAAAGGTCGGCAATAGAGTCGGGGGAGGGAAGTTTGCGGTAGATAAGTACAACCTATTAGTCTAGATCGTTTGTTTTGTTTTGTAAATATCCAGGTGGTCTCCGGAATCCCTTCCGGGAAGAATCAACAAGGGAGTGCACGAAGTTCTGTTTGGGTAGATGTCGCAGACGCCGCCTCTTGAGGTTTTCCTATCGTATGCGTCCACTCAGGAGCATTAGATAGTGCGTGTGTTTTGTTTGGTTGACAAAGTGGGATTGCGCAGGCAATCCCAACTATAACGAAGGCAGCTGGCTCTGCGAGGATACTGACAAATGGATGGTATTTGGCCTTAGTTGTCTGCAATGATTGCGAATTTCTTCCGCGCAATCCAGAAACGTTGCTTCGATAGACATGTTTTACGTATCTGTTGTTGAACTCAACCCGGTTAGGGTTGTTACCCAAATTGCGCACATGCTTCCAGTTACGTAATCCAGGTCATAGGGTTATGAGTCACTTTTTGCTGAGGCACGTGGCTTGAATCCGGCCCTTGATGCCGGGAAGCTGGAGGCCAACAAGGCCGCACACGCAGTGCTACCTTTACATAAAAGCACGAGAGTGTCTAATTCACTAACGGAATATTCAGCTTAACACCGAAAAATAGTGGTTTTATAAAATACGTTGTCGCTAAGTAAGGAAATTCTAATGGACCATTGGCATCCATACATCTGGAACATGAAGGCCTCTGCACAATGCCTTACATCGACAGCATAGCTGTATCTGCCTTCATGAACAGAGGCTACACCACCAAAGCCTCTCGTCAACAAACAAAGACACATCTACCTGCCGCTCAGTGGTAGACATAAAGTCTGTCATACCACTTACAGATTGAAGCGTAGCAGTGCTTCGGGGACTGGTGACTATTTTCTTGTTGTGCTTTCTCTCCTGGTTCTGTCCAACCCATGTAATAAATAACAGATTAACCAGTTATCTCGGAAGTTCACTCCCGTCCGCCCTTATACATCTGATTTCCACACCACCACTTTGCATGCTTATATCGGCCTTTACTAGATCCCTTGTAATTTAATATTGTATGTTAGCAAACCCACCCCTTGGTCGCTAGTCTACTAAGTACAAATTCATCTATATCCTATTCCATAAAATCAATTGTCATCACCTAATCGCGGCAGGCGTCAAGTTTTTCTTTCAATGTATATTAATGCACATTACCCCATTTGTTGTCTTTTCAAACTCACCATGCTTTACTAATTCATCCACACCTCATCTTTAAGCTTCGAACTTCGGCAATGCCTGGTTTGGAGGACCTGGTTGGCTGTTACCCACTCCACTGGCAGGTGATCTTCAACCAGGGATCCCCAAACGGACCACAAGAACCCTGCGATTCCATATCGGCTTCGCTCCACCTTGTTTCCTCGGCCAGCCTGAAATGAATCCGCTGCCCAAAAACTGCACACCCCAGCCCAATCCTTAAAATGTGACGTCCGTTACATGGCTGTCCAAAAACTGAAGCATGTCAGGCCATGATGGCACGGCACTGCCATACCCAGTTTGATAGCACACCCAACTATTCCATTCCTTCTCTCGACCGTGCCCTCTCGCCCACTCGTTCCATTAACTGCAAATACGACGAACTCCCCAATCGACCCCAGCTGACTCCATGACACATTCATTCCAACCTGCTGAACTGTTGGTTGAAATTTAACCATCTCTGTGTTACTGTGCTTCCCACCAAATCAATAACTTTCTATACAGTTCGCGTCCCGGCTCGTGTGTTGCCACCATCTCTCTTCCAAAGGAACTATGCCCGCCTCCACAGCGACACCAGTGAGTCACTACAGTTTAACTGTATACCATGTTTCTGAGATCCTGCTACCATTTACCCGCTCTGCTAGCCCCTCCATTTCATCATCCCCACTACGTTTTTGTGACCCTGGCCACGAGCCCAATAGTCAAGGCCGCGAGGCCTCAGCGGTTGTTTTGGCTTCAGTTCAATTTGATCGGCTGGATGATGCCAACTTTGCTGCTTCACCAGATCTGATGTTCTGGTTCTGATTTTCACAGCTTACATTTCTCTTGTCATATTTCAGGGCAAGAAGCCTCTTGTTTTGCCCTCGCTCGCTTTGTTTTTGCCCGCCACCTTCAAATCCTAACGATCTGACCTTGCTTGATGTTCTCTTCGACAAAAGAGCTTCCCTGCTCGTGCCGGTTTAGTGACGACCACGTTTACATTGGATACAGCTCACCGCCTATGGCGCTGTCCTCATTTCCACCCAAAACCCCTACTCCAGTCCCACCAGTCATACCTTTATTCTGACTGTAACCTTATGATCATGCCTGACGGCATGCCCCCACACGTTGGTAAACATTATTATTATTATTAAGTGAACTGACAGCTGCCAATGGGACAATGGGAGAGTAATGGTGATATTCACGGCGAGTGCACCATGGCTAAACGGCGTCGGAGCGTTGATGTGAGCTACCATGTCCAGCAGAAGCTTACCGCGATGTTGTGTGTGAGAGTGTATAGTGGGGTAACTCATCAGACGGATATATATATATGTATATATAAGCGCGGAATGCGCTCGGGTAATGAAGAAAAGAGCTGACTTTGGTTTGGTTTTTATCACTTAGAGTCAGGCTGAGAGCATCAGTCACCAGACACGGCTGATAGAGTAGTCCGGATTAGGCACTTGACTAGGACGAGGTATAAGTTGGCTGGGGAAATAGAAAAACAACCAGGCCAGAAACACAACATATTTAGATCAGGTAGGCGCTTAAGTCATACAGTGGCTTGAAGAAAAAAGAGCTAACCGTGGTTTGGTTTTTGTCAGTAGAGCTAGGCCAAGAGCAATAGTCGCTAGACAGAGAGGATAGGGTAATCCGGGGTGGGGACTATATTAGAACGAGGTGTAGGATGGCTGAGGGGAAGACGAAAAACAGCCGGGCCAGTAAAACAGCATATTTAGATCAAGTAGGCATTTAAGTCCTACACTAGCTTAAAGCGAGTCAAGAGGAGAGGAAGAAAATGATAACAGGATCTTTTACTTGCCCACTAACTGTATCGTCGCTAAACTCAAATGCGCACTAAGCCCGATTCGTAGAGGAGGTCAGGGGGTAGTTGGGTATTAAGTAAGGCGGCAGCAGTTTCACAGGTAAGGAATTTGTCTACGGACTGAGAAAGAGTATGATGATGCGTGATGCTTCGCAGCTGCTCAGGAACGCCGTTCCAGATGCGAGTGTAATAAACTGGAAAGAAGTATTGGCGTAGGTTTGTACGAGCTGGGGGACACTAAGAGTTTTCAGGAGCTTCGGAGTCTGTAGCAAGGTTGCGAGTTTATAATTGGTCTAGCGTATGCTATGAGGGTGTTTTGTGCAGCAGAAAGTGCAGGAAGCTGGATTCAACCGAGGGAACAGCTTTTTCGTGAATGAGCGTTTGACACTTCCAGTTGCGAGTCTATAACTTCGGGTGTAAAGTGAGGAGAATACGGGACAGAATTCCACGATTGGTCTTACGCATAGCCTAAAGTTTACAACCACCGTGTCAGGAAGGTGAAAGGAGCGCAGTATTAAAAAACTGAGCCTGCGTGCTCTGGCAACCTGAAACTGCACTTGGTGGGAAAAGCTAAAAGTACAGGAGTATCTGAGGCCGAGATCTTTGATCTCCGTGGAATGAGTGATAGGATTTCCCTTAATTGTGAAAGCGTCAATCGGGAGAGAGCAGCGGGAGGAAGTTATGCAGGATTTTGTGGAGGAGAAGCTTAGGCCAGAGTCGTTTGACCAGCGAGTCAATGAATCTAAGTCTCGCTTAATCTGCTGAAAGGCAAGGGCTTGTGTAGAGGGGGGTGTGTACGCGATTTTTATATCGTCCGCGAAAGGGGAAGGCCTTACCATAGGACACGGCGCCGAAGGCGTCATTGATGTACAGTAAGAAAGAAGTGGGCCTAGCACGCTTCCTTGGATAACTCTACTAGTGATCGATAATGGAGATGATTGTATGTTCCCGATTTGCGTTATCAGCGTCCTGTCTGATAAATGGCAGGCAAACCACTGAAACAAGGCATAAGGTTCCGGTGATGCCAACGGTACTAAATTTATGTAGCAAGGAGGCATGGGGACCTGGCCAAAGGCTTTTTGAATGTCCAGGTAGACTGTTACAATGGAGTATCCAGCGTCGTAGGCTGCTGTGATGGTCTCAAAGAAGTGGAGCTGGCAGCCACTAACGGATCTTTGAGACAGGAACCCATACTGCCGGTTATCTATGGCATTATTAGCCAGGAGGAACTTGTTTAATGAACCTTTGATCAGGCGTTCAAGGGTTATCATTAGGAGGGAGGTATGGTGGATCCCCCTGTAGTTGGAAGGAGTTTGTCTAGAACCAGATTTGAAATGCGGGTGGATTATAGATTTATTCCACTGGGAGGGGACGATTCCAGGGTTTATAGAGTGGGTAAAAATATTTAGTACAAGGATGCCAATATTTTGGCCGCCTTGTCTCAAGACATGTGGTGGAAGGTCGCCGGCCTCTGGCACAAAAGAGTTCTTACAGAGTCCTTAATCTTCAGGAGAAGGCATGAAACATCAGCTTGGGAGATGGTTACGTTACTGAGAGTCGGGTGGTTACCTTGACCATTAAGCGTTTGAAGAGATGCAGCAGTGAGAAGGGGTTCGGAGTTGGGAGGAATGGGTAGGTAACAGCTGGCGAAGTAAGCGTTCAGATGTTCTGCAATATTGACAGGATCAGTGACGGGGCCACTATCTGTGAAACGCAAGCAGGCAATTGGGTGGTTGTTAAGGATACAATGCCTACGGAACAGCCGGCTGAGTGATTTGGGATTAGAAGGGGCTCTGAGGACGGTGCTTTCTTCTTGGCGTTGGAGAGATACCCACAAGGATTCTCGGTCAGTAGAGAGTTTATTGATAAGAATTAGTAATGAGAAATCCCAAGATTTCCTATGTTCTCGGCTAGCCCGGCGTATTTTTGTATGCAACGTTTTTAATAACTTATCATGGCCGGAGATATTGGAGTGAAAACGTTTTACAGGGGAGACAACGTGAAGAACAGTCAGTAGGTTTTTTGTAAACGATATCACAGACGCGGTGGGTATTTGTCGAGAGGAAGAAGTCATCCCAATTCTGGGAGGCCAGCGTGGACGAAAAGGCTTGTAAAATATCCGGGGAGAGGAGATGAAACAGGGATGGACTCAGAGGAACAGTTTGGCCGTAACTGACTGCGTTGCAAGAAACGACGCAGTGATCACTTCCTGGGAAGCAAGGACCAACTGCAGCTGTAGCCAAATGGCCATCGTTGGAAAATATTAGGTCCAGGGTATGTAAGCCACAAGTGGGGCGACATACAAGTTGGGACCAGCCCTCCACACTAAGTTGGGCGAGCAGCGCGGCATAACGGATGGGGCCGATAGTGGGAGACCAGGAAATATCCGGCAGGTTAAAGTCACTCAGCAGAAATTTAAACGAATGAGGAAGGGCATGTGCACTGGAGATAATACGGGAAAGGTCGGCAATAGAGTCGGGGGAGGGGGCTGGCGGTAGATAAGTACAACCTATTAGTCTAGATCGTTTGTTTTGTTTTGTAACTTGGTTAATGGACCTTTGACCAGGCGTTCAAGGGTTCTCATTAGGAGGGAGGTATGGTGGATTCCCCTGTAGTTGGAAGGAGTTTGTCTAGAACCAGATTTGAAATGCGGGTGGATTATAGACTTCTTCCACTGGAGGGGGACGACTCCATTGTATATAGAGTGGGCAAAAAGATTTAGTACAAGGATGCCAATATTTTGGCCGCCTTGTCTCAAGACACGCGGTGGAAGACCGTCGGCCCCTGGCACAACAGAGTCCTTAATCTTCAGGAGAAGGCATGAAACATCAGCTTGGGAGATGGTTACGTTACTGAGAGTCGGGTGGTTACCTTGACCATTAAGAGTTTGAAGAGATGCAGCAGTGAGAAGGGGTTCGGAGTTGGGAGGAATGGGTAGGTAACAGCTGGCGAAGTAAGCGTTCAGATGTTCTGCAATATTGACAGGATCAGTGACGGGGCCACTATCTGTGAAACGTAAACAGGCAATTGGGTGGTTGTTCGGGATACAACGCCTACGGAACAGCCGGCTGAGTGATTTGGGATTAGAAGGGGTTCTGAGGACGGTGCTCTCTTCTCGGCGTTCGAGAGATACCCGCAAGGATTCTCGGTCAGTAGAGAGTTTACTGATAAGAATTAGTAACGAGAAATCCTGAGACTTCCTATATTTTCTGCTAGCCCGGTGTATTTTTGCATCCAAGATTTTCAATAACCTATCGTGGCCGGAGACATTGCGGTGAAAACGTTTTACAGGAGAGACAAGGTGAAGAGCAGTCAATAGGTTTTGGTAAAAGATGTCACAGACGCGGTGGGTATTTGTCGAGAGGAAGAAGTCATCCCAATTCTGGGAGGCCAGCGTGGACGAAAAGGCTTGTAAAATATCCGGGGAGAGGAGATGAAACAGGGATGGACTCAGAGGAACAGTTTGGCCGTAACTGACTGCGTTGCAAGAAACGACGCAGTGATCACTTCCTGGGAAGCAAGGACCAACTGCAGCTGTAGCCAAATGGCCATCGTTGGAAAATATTAGGTCCAGGGTATGTAAGCCACGAGTGGGGCGACGTAGAAGTTGGGACCAGCCCTCCACACTAAGTTCGGCGAGCAGCGCGGCATAACGGATGGGGCCGATAGTGGGAGACCAGGAAACATCCGGCAGGTTAAAGTCACTCAGCAGAAATTTAAACGAATGAGGAAGGGCATGTGCACTGGAGATAATACGGGAAAGGTCGGCAATAGAGTCGGGGGAGGGGGCTGGCGGTAGATAAGTACAACCTATTAGTCTAGATCGTTTGTTTTGTTTTGTAAATATCCAGGTGGTCTCCGGAATCCCTTCCAGGGAAGAATCAACAAAGGGGGGTGCACGAAGTTCTGTTTTGGAGTAGATGTCGCAGACGCCGCCTCTTGAGTTTTTCCTATCGTATGCGTCCACTCCGGGGAGCACTAGATAGATGCGTGTGTTTTGTTTGGTTGACAAAGTGGGATTTGGCGCAGCGCAATCCCAACTATAACGAAGGCAGCTACAGCTCTGCGAGGGATACTGACAAATGGATGGTATTTGGCCTTAGTTGTCTGCAATGATTGCGAATTTCTTCCGCGCAATCCAGAAACGGGGTGCTTCGATAGACATGTTTTTACGTATCTGTTGTTGAACTCAACCCGGTTAGGGGATTTGTTACCCAAATTGCGCACATGCTTCCAGATTTACGTAATCCAGGTCATAGGGTTATAGTCACTTTTTGCTGAGGCACGTGAAAGCTTGAATCCGGCCCTTGATGCCGAAGGCACAGAGGGCCAACAAGGCCGCACACCCGCAGTGCTACCTTTACATAAAAAGCACGAGAGTGTCCTAATTCACTAACGGAATATTCAGCAACACCCGAAAAATGAGTGGTTTTATAAAATGCGTTGTCGCTAAGTAAGGAAATTCCTAATGGACCATTGGCATCCATACATCTGGAATAGCATGAAGATACTCTGCAATGCCCATGGCTTACATCGACGAGCATAGCTGTATCTGCCTTCATCAGAACAGAGGCTACACCGCACCAAAGCCCACTCCGTCAACCAAACAAAGAACACATCTACCTGCCGCTCCCAGTGGTAGACATGAAAGTCTTCATCAATGCACCACTTACAGATTAAAGCTTATAGCAGTGCTTCGGGGACTGGTGACTATTTTTCTTGTACATGCTTTCTCTCCTGGTTCTGTCCAACCCATGTAATAAATAACAGATTAACCAGTTATCTCGGAAGTTCACTCCCGTCCGCCCTTATACATCTGATTTCCACACCACCACTTTGCATGCTTATATCGGCCTTTACTAGATCCCTTGTAATTTAATATTGTATGTTAGCAAACCCACCCCCTTGGTCGCTAGTCTACTAAGTACAAATTCATCTATATCCTATTCCATAAAATCAATTGTCATCACCCTAATCGCGGCAGGCGTCAAGTTTTTCTTTCAATGTATATTAATGCACATTACCCCATTTGTTGTCTTTTCAAACTCACCATGCTTTACTAATTTCATCCCACCCCCTCATCTTCCCAAGCTTCGAACTTCGGCAATGCCTGGTTTGGAGGACCTGGTTGGCTGTTACCCACTCCACCTGGCAGGTGATCTTCAACCACAGGATCCCCAAACGGACCACAAGAACCCTGCGATTCCATATCGGCTTCGCTCCACCTTGTTTCCTCGGCCAGCCTGAAATGAATCCCGCGTTTACCTTGGATACAGCTCACCGCCTATGGCGCTGTCCTCATTTCCCACCCAAAACCCCTATACTCACAGTCCCGCCAGTCACGTCTTTATTCTAACTGTAACCCTATGATCACACCTGGCGGCATGCCCCCACAAGTTAGGAATAAACATTGTTATTATTATACATTACTATACAATGAGGCTTTTATTTCTCTACTACCAGTCTTCGGCCTAAATTCTTTTTTCGCCGTACACCACTTGTCATTTAAAACTGATAGCGGTGCTTCCCGGAGTGGTGACCATTTCACTTGCGACCATTTTCTCCGCAAGTTTATGGTGCTCCACAGCTGACGTGATATGTTCTAGACAAACTACTCCATACTCTCTGTGGTCCGCTCCCGTCAGTCATTCCCTGACCATATCACTGGTTTGCTTTTGACCTCTTTTAGTTTGATATCACATAGTAGCAAACACAACGGCTAGTATACTAAGCACAACTCCACCCCCTATCTTGGCCCACTTACTCATTTGTTTTCACCAACATAAGTGTGGTAGGAGTTAAGTTTTTCCTCCTATTAATGCACATTATCTTACCTGGTGTCTCACCAGGTTTTATTGATCCCGTCCCATTTTCCCGTCGCCTTCCCAAGCTTCAAACTTCAGCAATACCTGCTTGGCTGGTGGCCATGCCGCCTGGCCTGTGATCTGCGTCCACAAGGACCACAACCAGACCAGAAAAAAACCTACAATCTTGCATTGGCTTTCTTCTCCATCCAGGGATTTTCTGGGCCAACCCAGAAAATCCCACTGCCTGCAGAATTGCACATCCGAGCCTAATGACTTTAAATAGGATATCCGTTACGGGTCTGTCCAAAGACCGAACTACGTCAGGCCAGTGATGGCACGGCACTGCCATACGCAGTTTGATAGCACACTCGCAACTATTCCCCTCCTACTCCTGACCGTGCTCTCTCACCCACTCCTTCAATTAATGGCAACAACGTATAACCTATTCACCCGGCTCCAGCAGCCACCAGGACGCGTTCATGCAAACCTACTGCGCCTTTCGTTTGGATGTGACCATTTCGGTTAGCTTTCAGTCTGTGCTTCACAAAATCAATCATTTTCCGCATGCTCTCCTGCCATCCCCACGCCTTAAAAATAGACAACCACCTCTGGCAAACTATGTGTTTATTAATCGGTCGCAAAAGTACTGGGTAACCACTCAAGTTATAATTTTCCGGAATCCATCTTTACTTGGCAGGGTTTCCGAAGGAAAAAAACGTATAAACAGTTATATACTTAATTAAAATTCTTCAGAAGTCTTACTGTCTTACTGACTTTTTGCAGAATTTGTCGCGTTGACGTTATTGAACGGTCCATTGGTAGACGGATGTTTTGACGTCAAAATTCAGTCGTCATACACATTGTTGGACCAAAGTAAGAATAAAGATGGGCGTATACCGACCAAGCATAGGCTACTCTCATCCATAACATTCAGGGACCTCATGCGTTCTCAACTTTTGCCCACAGACGTAGCCGTACTGAAGAATTGATCAATGGGCGGGTTCTTGATGCCAACCCTGCTCCTTCACACTAATAAATGACAACTTCACGCAACTTCTGCTTACGGTCAACTATGCCCTGTAGCTTACCAGAAAAAACGACTCTGCTATCCTCAACATAACTTCTAAGCATCTCATTCTCAATCGCATTAGCACCCTCACTAGCTAGAAGCTCCGCTCTTGGATACCTCTTGTCAGCCCCGGTCTTTTCCTTTGTAAACCGCTTTTTTGGTTCATTCGGCGTCCAGTTATGGATAAGAAGCCTCTAAATCTCAGACAACCAATACTCTTAAAGCCGCTCGCTACTTCAGGCTACCTTGGGGTAGTTTTCCATATCGGTCACATGCGTTCGAGCCGCATCTAACCAAGCATTTATCGCAAATTATTGCCACCCATCTTCACTCCCGCAACAATATGTGAAATAGCCGAATAAGTAGGTGTCTAAGACAGCCACTCCCGTCGTGACCTAACATTGGGCTGCAAGATTTAATCTATCTCAGTGCGATCAGGAACAAATATTTTCCAGCCTACATACCCCTGTCATTCACCGCCACAGTGCTACCACTCCTGTCTTTGTCCTGTAGCCGGTCGACGGACCCCGGCTTTCATGACTTTTTCACCCAACGGGTTTTTACTGCCCATTCATATGTGTCTCACCTGATCGTCTTTCTTGCCAGCTACCCAGCCCGTAGCATCCATTAAACCTTTATGCACCACGCCCTTGTCGACTACAAATCCTGGCGCCGACGGTGTTCAAGACTGCTTGGTTGACAACCCTCCATTCAACTGCATATCAGCCTTACAAGGACCCTGCTAACTCTATGTTGAGTCTCACGCTTCAATTCTCACCGTGGGTTCAGACCGTTCAGCTACATTCACTGCTATACCCACGGCGCTAACTAGGTCTCCATCGACCCTGAAAACAAACGCAGTTCACTCGACTTCATGAAGCACCATTTTTACCTAAGTTTCGGTAATGCAATAAGACAACGAGAGCGATTTTATCAACTTCCTGATTAGAGATATTGGCTCGCAACTGAAACTGTCAATAATTTTAACAGCATGCAGTGAACTTGAAGACAAGTAAGCTCTTGTTGAAAGCCCTGGTCCCTGGCTTTAGCTTGAACAAGTTGAACCATGTATCTCAGGGAAACATGGCTACAAAAACTAAACAGCAATTAAAGAAGGGCAAAAAATGCTTCCCCATGTGTAATTTGGCGTACTCACAAACTGCAAGCGGCGGGCACCCCGGGTCCGTTTCACAAAACCTGTAGATTTTTCTCCAGGTTGTGACTGCGCCATACTGGGGTTACTTCATCGTCCAAACGTGCAACACGACTAGCCACCCCCTCGTCTTTCCCTGGGTACTTGTACCTAGGTTAACCCATATTCCAGGGGCAGTCCGTATTTCTTTACCTGCAACGCGAAATGCCATAAAGCCATCCATATACCCCGCAGGTTTTCTACTGGCAACTTACGTTCATCTGCTACAGCAAACTCACTCGGTGAATCACCGTTGGTGAACCGTCCTGGAATTTCTCTGCGACTGCTCTGTAACCTATTCTTCTTCCCTTGAACCCTAGATACATGATAATACCACCTCCTTAGAAGCCTGCAAGCTAACTGCCTGGTAACACGGGGTAGCTATGAAGATGTGCCCTTTACCCACAACTCCGGGACCCGTTTATTCACACATTTGCTTCTCCTGGCTAGCCTCGTGGACGATCAAATAAATAGCTGTGAACGTAGTGGCGCAAAATTTGGCTGATCGTTACTCGTTGTCGCATATGGCCAGGCGGTTTGCATGGATCTCCCGCCGACACTCCCTAACATCTGCGCCAGGACGATGATCACCGATTCGGAAATTATTACTCAGTACTGTGGCTAGAAGTTGTAGCAACTCCCAGCTGCCTGCTATTTTGGCCGCAGTCAAATGACAGCAAAGACACCCCGGCTACTTCGATAGACCCATGAATATCCTCGGTCTCCTCTCGTCCTAATGTATCACGATTGCTTGGTCTATCCTAACCATCCTAAAAACTCCAAAGGACTCCCTCCAGGTATTCATTACGGGACTGTCCACGAACCCACAAACGATATCGCGACGAAGAAAAGGCGACTGCCACACACAGCCTGATGGCTTGCCCGTAGTTCGGCAAATCTCCACCATTTCCCAGTGAACCATGTTACACGTGCCCAAAAGAAGGACTCAATCCGCTTAATTTGTGCCGAAACTCCGAAATACGGCCAACTTATTGAAGTGTCTGCTTGCACTGCACACAAATCAACATATTCATCCTATGGTACTACCGGGGAGTCAGTTTACCAGTGAAAGCACAACCTTGCCTTGTACTCAGCACAACATGTACACACTATCATAAGCAGTTGCGCTCATATTACTGACCGCGACGAATTCCCCGGCTTTGTTTGTTGGGACGCCTGTAGTAATCTTGGGAAACCTTGGTTGTTGGGTTGTTCGCCGAGCTGGGCAAGCTGATCGCAATCGAGCTGACATCATCAGTGCGTTATTGGGGGGCATAGGGGTGCGTAGCGATGCGTTGGTGGTTTTTTGGAAACTTTCTACATCAGTAACAAAGCACTGCTCCATTTTGACTACGCTCGCAAAGTCTACGTGACTATTGTTCATGCACTCTTTTAAAATGGTTTCAGATTCAATGCAGCAGAAGATACGCGATGAAATCAGATGTCCCACGGAGTTCCACACCGTCTACAAGGGCACATCACGCCCAGCCACGGAAGCCAGCTAAATATGAATCCTGCGACCATAATGGAAGTTCATTAAGTTAGAACAATTCAAAAAAAACTGCAGCCGCAGGGGGGATACTTTGGGTTCAAATGACGAAGAATTCTAAGCTACTGGGGTGTACGTCTTAGGATCGGCCCTGTAGAATGGTGACCATGTTACCCGTAGTGTCACCTCCATTTGGTGCAACTGAAATCCCAGTGGCGAGAAGATTCAAAAAGTAGTTCAGGCTAAATTGCCGGGTCCACTACAAACAGCAATGCCCCGTTTGGTGTACTTGCATGCTGAGTGGACACGGATGGTTGATTTGTTTCCAAGGTGAGTGTGTGCTCCATGGCATACTTTGCAAAGAATTTTAGGCTACACATCCACATATTGCTGAGATACATCCGTATTCCTTATCCCGGCTCCTGGGTTTGGCGACACACAATTCAAATAAAGGCACTTCCTTACAATGCACTCTGTTTGAGACATGAAAGTTAACCGTCTTTGTGAGCTAATCAGCCACACTCCACCAATCATTTGCAACCAATTTTTCAAAGCGAGGAACAAAGGCGCGCCCATAAACATGAGACCACTAAAACCACTGCTTACGACACAAGCACAAGCACTAGTTTTTGTGGATAACGTCACGTATCTTGGAGTGGCATGAGGTACGATCATATTATGGCAGATAGGAACAACGCGCGACTATCTAGGTGTCGGGTCACATTGGCTAAAGCGAGATAACCATGGCGACCAAGTAGAACGTGCCCGAATTTCCAAGGCAAGGCAAACCAAGCTAAATTGCAGGTCATGTAGTTATGTGGGTATATGTTTCAGAAGTGAGGGATGGCGGCTCTTTTGTGAAGGGATTTGTATCGTTAATTTCCTCCCGGCTTGTTGGAACTGGGCATTACGGATATAAGCACATGTTGTTTAAGCATATGTTGTTTAGCACCAGACCGCTCCCCATCCACACTTAATTTTTACTTTTAAAGCCTTTAAATGTAGTCGGACTGTTTTTATTTTGATGGCGTTGCGGAAGATTATGGGGCGCCTTCAAAACAAATTCTTGAATGAACTGCCCTTCATGGAGACATAATAAGTTATCTCAGAGACGTAGTTGTTGGTAGTCAGATTGTATTCAAACTATGTTTCGACATCAAGACTCAGCTGAAGTTAGTTGTGCCGGTAAGCTTAGAGACATGGAGCAGGAGTGACGGCGCTGTTGCTAGCTCTCAGCTTCTCACAAGTTTCACGATCTAGAGTCATCGCAGCCATAGCCACGTACTCAAGTGAAATTCGTCGGATAACTTAATGGATAAGCCTTCTTGACCACTGATCATACCTTTGGCAAAGAACCTAATTTTACTGCTCTTTCTGGGAAAAACAGTGCCCAACCGCGTTCACTGTTTCAAGTTTCGAATATCAGAGGAACTACTCTGATCGTTAGCAATACTTCGATGATATCCCAGCGGTTTTCAGATTCCTTCCGAAGATCCGGTGTCACGTGTTTATACCCCAGCGTTTCGCGTATAATCAGACGGTCAACTCGAGAGTTTCGCGGCTAAATTTGGACTCGGATTGAAAGGAATAAAAGAATGAGACCATGGGGAGTGTTTGGACAATTTTTTGCTAAGGTACATAACCAAAAACCTACAAACTATTGGCGGTCGCTCCCTAGCAGAACTTATGATGAACAATATCAGTATCAAAATCAAGTGAACAGTTCAGTTGCAGTGGCTTTTCGGTGCATGAGGGTAATACTTTGCGATGGAGCCACAAGGGTCTAGATACCTCCAGGTTATCAAGGTCTGGACAGGAGCAGCCAATGTTCGGAGACTGTAGTCAGACCTCGAACCTTCTAGTCAGTAAGCTCGCGCCTAACCGCCGAGCTACGTCAAACGCCGATCCATCAATTGCAGTAGGAGTAGATATACGCACAAAGCCATCCTGCCAAAGTTTACGTGCCGTAAATTGGCGACGAGAATGCACTCAAGGTTCCGTCCGGCAACGATCTTACACGTGGTTGTGACAAGTTGACCGTTGCAATCATCCACGAAAGAACTAGTAAGTTATCTGTATCCTCATTTTGGGGCCACCGATATGAGAACGGCATGTGGTCCAGATACGTAAAGCTGAGCGCCAGACTCTGAAGTTGAAATAACATCCGAAAGATCACGTACCATTGCTTTCGACCTTCAACCTTTTAAAATCAGCGGCAAGAGACACAGTTGCATCTGTGTTTCCAGCGACAGACCAAATTCCCCAATTCAGGGTTTGAACCGACCAAAGCAGGAAGACGAAGGAATAAGTTCAACTTGATCCGCAGAAGTCGGGGGGAGGGAGACAATAAATATCTCCGGTCCTGAAAAGGTAGTTGATCCATGCACAAGCCAAACTGAATCAAAGGATTGGCTGCTTCGAGTCACGTGATCCATACCGAAAAATACGACCGCTCTATATGAGGCCGAGCCGCTTATTAAAGGTATGCACCTACGACTGATCGTGGCTCGATGGCCTAGTGTAGAAAGCTCGGGTGCACAGACCTGCTCGATCGCGGTCAAAATCCCAAATGCGCCGTCCGACTTCTTCCTCGACGTTCCCCGTTGGTACGATTCTTCGTAGGACACTAAGGATTTTGCAGTATTAAAATACGCCTAAGAGGGAAGCATCTTAAAGTTCTGAGTGCGAAAAGTCTATGATATGTATACATATCCAAGATTATTGTTGAGGTTGAATCGAGATTTTCGAATACACAAATGTCCAGTGTCTGCCAAACTTTATTCAGAGAAGTGATGTGAGGAGTTAGAAACATTGTGTGAAAAAAGGAAAGTAGATGGAGGGCAGTTCAAGGTACGAAGAAAGATATTGTGGTGTACATATGATTTACTAGTTTTATAAATAATATTTTGTACATATTCAAGGGGAGAAATACAGGTCGCCTGAAAAAAATGCTTGAAATGTTTCACTTTCTAGCTTGTGCAGAGAGTCCATCATTCGGTAAAAAATGCTATCGATAAATAATTCATGCCACCGTTTCCGACTTCTCAAAAGCATTCAGTCGAGTCCCACACGTCCACTAATACACAAACTCGAGTCTTATGGGATTCAAAGGAAAATCCTACACTGGATCAAGGCATTCCTATCAGACAGATCATTCCGAGTGAAAGTAGGCTCGACCTACTCTTCTCCAGCGTCGGTCTCCATTGGAGTTCCTCAAGGCTCCGTTTGAGTACCATTGCTGTTTCTGATATACGTCAACGGCCTTCCAGATGTTCTTTCAAGTCCATTTCTACTTTTTGCGGACGACTTGAAATCGTGGGGCTACAATGCCAGTGCTCTCCAAATGGATGCAGACGCTGCAAAGCAGTGGTCGTTCGACCGGCACATTCCTCTGAATGACGAAAAGTGCGTCCATATGTCATTTGGAGGAGACCCAGCGAACGCCTTTGTCGTGCATGTTGAGAAAGAACAAGAAGACATCACGAGGATATATGCCAAAAGGGATTTGGGTATCTGGCTCTCTTCAAACATGTCCTTCTCACTGCACAATGAGAAATCGGCCCAAAAGACATTCGCCGTTCTACGGATGATTCGGCGCACCTTCTCCCGTGTTACTCGGATTGACTTCCAAATACTCTATGGGGCCTATGTAAGACCGCTCCTTGAATGTGCCAACCAAGTTGTCTACTCAGGACGCCTGAAAGAAAATCCTCACTGAGCGTGTCCGGCGCGCTGCTACGAAAATGGTTGCCGGCCTAAATTCCATGGACTACGAAACGCGTCTCGCGGTGCTTGACCTCTTCCCCTGGAGTATCGTCGCCTCCGAGGGGACCTAATTCTTACTATGCCCTGTTTGGACAAGGCTTGGCCAACAGGTTGTTCACCGGTAACCCAGCAAACACAGAGCGCGGCCATGGTAAGATCTTTAAGCTCAGAGCGCACTTTCATTAGGCAAATTTTTTCTCATTTATGGTAGTAGCTGCGTGGAATAACCTTCTTCAGACGGTTACGGTTCACGCTCCTTCTAGAACCCAATTCAAAACACTATTAGACATTTATTTATGCGAGTCCTCGCGCTGGCAAGCATACTGCCCCGCACCGAGAACTTAAAGAGCAGTACTACACCATTTTTTCACTTGTGCTTTTCAGGTGAATGTCGGCCGCTGAACGACAAGCACAAAACCGACCCGGGAATCTTGGGCGAAAGCCTCGATCCCGTGTATCAATCCGCGATTCGTGAACCAGTTAACTGTTTTTTTCTTGGCTCGCGAACAAAAGCATTTTGAACTTGGGCGCCTACTGACTTGTGCACAACTAACCAATCAGAATGCAAGCGTGTGCATTAATCGCATGCTTTCTGAAAACAGCATCAAATACCCTGAATTCATTTGTTCCAGCCTTAGATGCACGCCCAAAATTTCTCCGAAACCACAGTTCGAAAAAGAAAACTTTAACATAAATTTTCATCATTGGATGGCATATATTCGGTCCCTTAAGATCTCCCCATGCGGCCTCCGTTTTTTTGAAAGCTGTTTAAACTCACTCGAGGTCTACCATGGACGCGGAACTCGTATTTTAATGGCTTCCAATTGCTTCGCGTGATGTCTGCCTGATGGCGGTGGGAAACCTGTGCTTTTTCCAGGTGTTCTTTTTTGTATTGCAGTTGGAAATAATCTCGAAACGACAAGGACAATTATTGCGCTCGCCATGTCGGCGCAAACACAAAATTGAGCAGCCTTTCACGACACGTATAAGAAGAAGTCTCCTGTCGTTGCGACAGGTGTCCTGATAAACCAATCCAATGAATTCGTCACAGCTGGAAAGCCTCTGGTTTTTATGGTGATCAGTACACGCTAATTCGGGCCAAAGCCTATACCGAACCATCTATAGTGACGTTGGGAGAACTAGTGTGTTTGTGGTCAGGACAAGCAGACGGCACAATTAGGTGGCCAGTGCTTTCAAGTCCTAGCACAAATTTAACGGATTGAGGCGGTTTTGTGGGTCCACGTAACATTCATCCGCTAAATGTTATGGATATGGTGAACTACAGGCAAGGCACCAGACTGGGTATGTTAGTCGCGGTACTGTCATCGCGACGCTGTACTTGGGTCCGTGGACAGCCCCGTACATGTACATCTTGGGTGAGTCGTTTATGATTGTCATTGTAGTTAGGGTTCGTTAAGGAATTCTCACAAAGTAAGACCAGCGTGGATCAAAGTCCAGTGTGTGAGTTGATTGCTGTCATTCAGACGAGGAAATAAGACAGGCGTGCCTATATTGGGGACTCAAAATAGGAAGTCCCAGAAAGTCCACTAGAAAGCACTACGATGTGAGTTAGACTGTGGCCCGAGATAACAAAGCCAAAATCGTCACAAGTCCTGAATAACTAATGTCTTCTGGATCCCGGTTTTCAAACATCTGACGAAAACCTTGTTGATATGGAGTATGCAGATATCGTTCTCATCTTCAAAGAGGAGGAGAAGGCGCAGGTGTTTTTTCGCATGAATTGATCAAAGCCCTTTGGTATGCACTCTGCACCCACAAAGTGTAAGGTAATAATAGTGGTGGGTAGCATGTTCGGGCAGGCAGTATCATAAGATTACATTCAGCATTAAGCATGAGTATGTTCGTAGTTGCAGATAATGGACCGAGTGGGCGAAAGGGCACAATCAAGAGTGGGAAGGGATTAGTTGCGAGGGTGCTATCAAACTGGGTATGACAGTGCCGTGCCATTATTGCACTGAGGTACTTCGGTTTCTGGGCAGCCCCGTAACGAACGTCATGCTTGAGATGCTTGGGCTGGGACTTGCAGTTCTGTGAGCAGCTGGATTTTTTTTAGTTGGCCAAGGGGATTCGCAGAGGTAGGACGAAGCCAATGCAAGATCAGAGTTATTTTTCTGGTCCCTTTTGGAAATCTCTGGGGATGTAAACCACTGACCAGGTGGAGTGGATAACAACAAACAGGGCGCCCAAACCGGGTGTTGCCGAAGTTCGAAGCTTGGTATTACGAAGGAATGGGTGAGGTCAGTGAAGCCCGGAGAGATGTGATATGGAGATATCTGATAGGATAAAGTGCATTAATACAGAGGAAAAACTGAGCGCTTACCAGAGTCACGGTGGTGACAACCAGTGACTAAATTAGACACGCTAGGAGTCGACTTGTACTTATTAGACTAGCGATCAAGCACGGCCCGCATAAATG
Organism: Clonorchis sinensis; assembly: GCA_003604175.2. Taxonomy (NCBI): domain Eukaryota; kingdom Metazoa; phylum Platyhelminthes; class Trematoda; order Opisthorchiida; family Opisthorchiidae; genus Clonorchis; species Clonorchis sinensis. Next base: position 136,977,118 of record CM030370.1, read on the forward strand.
CTGGCCTGATTTTTACTATAGGTGGCAGAAGCAAACGAAGGCGCACGCAGTTACTTGTATGATAGGCCGTCGTTGGCCATTAGATTAGGGAAGCATAAGTGAGGCCGAATAATCAGCGTCGCATATAGGCACTGGCCTAGCGGTTACAAAAGGAAGCCAAAGTAGGCGACATTACGTAAGGTTATGAGTATGGCGTCCGTCGTTTGCCGTTAGGTTGGGCTTGTGTGAGCAATTGGAGCGTCGTATTCATCAGTTCGCATAAATACTTGTCTGGTGTTTATTGTAAGTGGCAGAGATAGGCAAAAACGCGTACACTCATGAGTTTGACAGACCAGGTTACCACGCATAACCAGTGCTTCATAAGCAACGCCCCACACGGACACGGGCCTGGTTCGAATGCGACCTCTGCCTCTCGACTTCTTTTGTCTAGGCTTGGGCAATCTGGCAGTATCCCAGCCCTCGTGCTTCCTTCTGTTTGCATAGCAGCTAGGCACCAAAAGGATGCTACAGCGGAACTTTTTATATGTCAGACCGTCGGATAAGGCTATCACACATAGTGGAGGCCTTATTTTCACAGGCTCGCATACATACTGGCTTGGTGTTTACCATAGGTGGCAAAGATTAGCGACATCGCGTACAGTTATGAATATGGGACAGTCGTTGGTCATTGGATTAGGTTACTGTGCATAGGTGAGGTCTCATAAGCAGCGTCGCACATAGACGCGGGCCTAGCACTCATAAGCATTCGAGATGACTGGTCATGGAATTAAGTTGCCGTTTATAGGTGAGGCTTCGCAATCAGCGTCACATATAGACACGGGTCTAGCAGTTACGATAAGTAGTCGAGGTGAGTGACGACGGCTGCTGTTATCATTATGACCGCTTTATGACGCATTTCACCTAGGGTGAGACATATTCCTAATAGAAATGATACCAATATTTTGGTACTTTACCTAAGGTTACCACCTGACGCTGTATTGTCCACAGGTTAGTTATGCATAGTTGGGAAAAGCAAACATCCACCGAGATGGCCCTCGCATCTCCACTGCACAATGCATGCTGTTTTCTGACAGTTGCACCTAATGGAAGCCGAGCTCCATAAAAAGTTTTGTGACGAAGTTCGTTGAACACAACTACCTCGTTTGTTAAATCTGGGGATTATAAAGCAAACAAACGTCAATGACCGATTTTCCTAGGTGGAATTTGCATGGGATACTTTGTGGATGTTATGTTCATTCTTGAAGAACGCCAAAATACGGTAGCGTGCGATATCGTGTTTTACCTCCCGTAAACCGGTAACAAAATGCGAATCGGTGGTGGTCCGCGACCTTGAATTTTCGCTCGCTTAAACAAAATGCCATGAGTAACATATCACCTACGAGTGCAAGTGGATTAGACTAACTCCCCGTAAAGTCACAACTTCGAACACACTATAGTTTCGGCGAAAATAATTTGGGTGTGCTTCTAGTGAGTGGCATCTATTAGAACCGCCGACTGCCCGAAACCGAATCTCTTGGATAGAAAAGCCAGCTGCTGATTGGGTGTTCCACAGCCAATCAGCGACGAAAGATGGTACACCGTAGGGCAGTGTCATAATTAGCGATTTTTGCGGTAAACGTTCCGCACCATCCCGGATGGCAGTCAGACGTGTTTTATTCTTGGTTGACGACTCGGTTACCCCTGTTAGAGGAGTTGACAAGAATGAATATCTTCCAATGTCAGGTTCGGAGTATGTGTTACCGGAACTGACAATCATTCACGGATTCACGGATTGATACACAGGATCGAGGTTTTCGCCCAAGATTCCCGGGTCGGTTTTGTGCTTGTCGTTCAGCGGCCGACATTCACCTGAAAAGCACAAGTGAAAAAATGGTGTAGTACTGCTCTTTAAGTTCTCGGTGCGGGGCAGTATGCTTGCCAGCGCGAGGACTCGCATAAATAAATGTCTAATAGTGTTTTGAATTGGGTTCTAGAAGGAGCGTGAACCGTAACCGTCTGAAGAAGGTTATTCCACGCAGCTACTACCATAAATGAGAAAAAATTTGCCTAATGAAAGTGCGCTCTGAGCTTAAAGATCTTACCATGGCCGCGCTCTGTGTTTGCTGGGTTACCGGTGAACAACCTGTTGGCCAAGCCTTGTCCAAACAGGGCATAGTAAGAATTAGGTCCCCTCGGAGGCGACGATACTCCAGGGGAAGAGGTCAAGCACCGCGAGACGCGTTTCGTAGTCCATGGAATTTAGGCCGGCAACCATTTTCGTAGCAGCGCGCCGGACACGCTCAGTGAGGATTTTCTTTCAGGCGTCCTGAGTAGACAACTTGGTTGGCACATTCAAGGAGCGGTCTTACATAGGCCCCATAGAGTATTTGGAAGTCAATCCGAGTAACACGGGAGAAGGTGCGCCGAATCATCCGTAGAACGGCGAATGTCTTTTGGGCCGATTTCTCATTGTGCAGTGAGAAGGACATGTTTGAAGAGAGCCAGATACCCAAATCCCTTTTGGCATATATCCTCGTGATGTCTTCTTGTTCTTTCTCAACATGCACGACAAAGGCGTTCGCTGGGTCTCCTCCAAATGACATATGGACGCACTTTTCGTCATTCAGAGGAATGTGCCGGTCGAACGACCACTGCTTTGCAGCGTCTGCATCCATTTGGAGAGCACTGGCATTGTAGCCCCACGATTTCAAGTCGTCCGCAAAAAGTAGAAATGGACTTGAAAGAACATCTGGAAGGCCGTTGACGTATATCAGAAACAGCAATGGTACTCAAACGGAGCCTTGAGGAACTCCAATGGAGACCGACGCTGGAGAAGAGTAGGTCGAGCCTACTTTCACTCGGAATGATCTGTCTGATAGGAATGCCTTGATCCAGTGTAGGATTTTCCTTTGAATCCCATAAGACTCGAGTTTGTGTATTAGTGGACGTGTGGGACTCGACTGAATGCTTTTGAGAAGTCGAGAAATATGGCATCCGATGAGGCTCTCGTCTTTGGCTTGGGTTAAGCTGTCCATAAGTACGTGCTGTTCGCACGCAGCAATGGTTTAGGAGAAGTCCGTGTTGAACTGGAGATATCAGATTGTTGGAAGTTGGTTGATCCAGGATGGGTCGCTTCGGACCGTTTCATGTAGCTGGCAACAGTCAGGGGAAACCCATACACAGCAGTCGGAAAGCAAATGAAGTGTGAGAGAAATAGCATACATCTGCCGTTGCTCCTATTGTTTGAAATTATCTCTTCTGAATGTGAGAATAATCACAACGTCAGTTTTCTATAATTTTTTCTTAGTTGTTTACAGGTGTCATCCTATTCAAGTTTACTTCCACTTATGACCGTGAAAACCAAGTAAGTTTCCATTGCGGTCTTGGGTATGCTGGCTACATCTTTACGTTAGGACAATCCGATCACCGCCACATGCAGATAAGACTGTCGGTCTTATGATAGCGTTCGACTCAGTCGATCGCGCTTCCTTGTAGTACGGAACCCAGTTTGTTTTTCACGGACCTATCTTGCCCTGTGTTCTGTCCACATTCTAAGGGTAAGACCAGAAAGCCTCTTTTACGCTACGGCTACCAGAATGGTGGCAGCATGGTTTTCAAGTAGCCTTTTTGCAGACACGAATAACTGTCGACATCCCTTATCCTGCAGCCACTTTCTCTTCACTCCATATCATACCAATGAGGTTTTCTAGATACGTCACCAGGGATTCTCCGCCTTATTTGGAGGGAGTCAGATGCGAACCGTCCGGTCCTGGTGCTTCTCACGTTTCAGTAGGGATCTTTTGACGGACAATTAAGGTTCGCATTTCATTCGACCGTCACAAAGGGACTGGAATTTGCCGTGTTGTAACGGTCCATGTGCCTCCGTGACCCACTGAGCTATACTGCATGGTGTCCATGCGACACTCAGTCTGTCATACCAGGTTAATCAGTGGTTAGAGATCTGAACAACAAAGTCCCCTGGCCCTCCATGTTGGGCCTTGCGGTCAGGCTTTGGTTGAGGGTTCTAGTCTTCCTTTGTAAGTGTGAGCGCCCTGGGAGTATTCCAGCCAGTGTACAACCATGATACTTACAAACAAGATTAAACTCATACCACATGGGCGGTCGCTTGGTGTCACAAGCCGGGTCGCCTTACTTGCTGCATACAGCAGGGCAAGTAGGCGAAAACATTCTACTGTTAACGCCTCCCTTCTTACGTTTTCAGTTTTTCCTCTACCCTGCCCCACTCACGTTTGGATACTCTTCTCACAGGTCACAGCGCTAGGGCTGACCGCATTGTTCACCTTGCATTGCACAGCTGCAGCTTCTTTACATCCGACTTCAGTGACAACCTCAAACGCTAAGGTTGTTTTCAAACCCGAAACTCAATATACTTAGCTCCTTCACTGTTCGCACACTGAAGCAAGCAGGACGACAGGTGGCTTTCCCTCGTACGCAGGATCCACTCTGCATTGATTTATGCCGTCTGTCGGAAACAAGGATACAGGACGCAAGTGCTGTAGTTGGACTGACTAGCCCGTCGCTCTCTTCCATCTCTGGTGATGCATAGGCCGTTGGTGCTGGTTATGCTGGGGTGGGTATTGTATTGAGCGACTGAGCAGAAACCTTTCTACTTGATTGGATACCCGTTGATAGCCCCCTCTTTGCGGTTCGTTTGGCAACGTTTGTGAGAGAATTTCGAGAAAATGAGGACTATCGGACTGAATGCCCAGATGTCGTTATGGCTTGTGGTTAAATGAACGCCCAAGTAGTTAGAATAAGTGCTACTGAGGCCCGATTGGCTGGTCCTCTTGGGTTGGATACGAGACGCGCGGACATCGGAAGTTGTCTACTTCAGATGTGTGCCGATCACAGACTTCATTTGCAGTACCAATTTCCGGAACAGCTTGATGACGCTGAATGACCGCTTGATGACGTGGTGCCCACCGACGAACCAGTCCCGAATCTAAATAGACCACATCGTCGTCAGTTACCAATGATGAGGGTCGCCTATCGCTCCCTCTGGAACATCACGGTGAACTCCGCCCTTGCGCTTGTGAGCTGCTGCCTTTCACTGGGCCCTTCAGGTCTACGCCAGATGCACACACCTCGCTTAGTCATTGAGAAGCTAATGGACCCAGAAGTCAAACGAAGCTATCAGAACCAGCTCACCGAACGCCTGCCGGATTGTCCGAAGTCGGATATAAACGGACACTGGGAAATGATATCCAAAGCGCTACTCAAAGCTGTAACTTCCGTTTTCAATACAACCCAGCCAACTTCATCCAAATACTGGATCTCCGACAGCACCAGGGCTTTGCTGGAGGCCCGACGACAAATTCCTTCTGACTACATCGACAATTCCACCCGACAAGTCATTTGGTGCTAGGTAAAATCGAGTGTCCATACAGACTGCGAAGCTTGGTGGACCCGAACGGCCGAAGAAATGGAAGAGGCGAAATCTTCTACAAACTCCTACAGGCTGTTCTACTTGAACCATCCGACTTATCCTTGGAAACCTCTTGTCAGTAAAAGTATCAGGGACCACGATGATACCCAGCAAAGGGGAATATTTGGATCGCCGGGCACAATACCTCGAGCAACAATTCAGTTAGCCACCTGCATCTTCCATTCCGGGCTGCCGGCCTTAAACAGAATGGTGGACTGTGAGCATGGACCCTCCCTCAACCTCAGGAATGTCCGAGTTTGTATCTCTCCTCAAACGCCATCATGCCCCTGGCCCTGACGATCTTCCACTTGCTGTCTTCAAGGATGGCGGCGAATTCATCATTCAGTGCCTATTTAGCCTGTTTGTGTCCATGTGGGAGAAAGAAGAAAAAGATAACTGGCGTAAGTCGATAATAGTGCCTATTTTCAAAAGGGGTACTCGCAGTAAATTTGATAACTACAGAGGTGTTAGTTTGACTCCTGTTGCGACAAGGCTTATGGCGCCACTGATTCTTCGGAGTCTCACGGTGGTACGCGAAATCTTGACCCGTGAGAATCAAGCGGGAGTTCCACTGGGTAGAGGCTGCACTGACCACATCTTCACACCCCATCAGGTGTCATATGTACAGACAACCCACAATCTTGACGTTCCTTCACTTCAAGGATACGTTCGATTCTCTCGATCGGTCAGTGCTCTTATCTACACTTGCTCAACAGAGAATGCCCCAGAAGTTCGTGAACATAATCCAATCCCTATAATCACATACTCCTGGACTTCTGAGGATGTATGGTGAACTCTCCAAGATCTTCCCTACAAAATGCGGTGTCCGATAACGATGTCTACTATGTCCGTCCCGGTTCAATTTCGTCATTGATGAAATAATAAGGTGAACTCTGGAAGGTTTTCCAGACCCGGTGTTCAAATTGTCGCTGGTGAGAATCTTGTCGACCTGGATTTAGCAGACGATATTGCCCTCATCCCTGAAGGGGGTAAGATGGCTCAGTTGTTAGGGAGCGAATTTACTAACCTGAGGGTCCATGGTTCGAACCCGGCTTCTGCATCTCGACTGCTTCTGCGTAGGCTTGGACAAACAAGCAGTATCCCGGCCCTCATGCTTCTTTCTGGTGGCATGGCAGTTAGGCACCGAAAGGATGCTGCAGCTGAACGATTTTTTATATATACTTCGGTAGTCGTATTACCTCTGACGGAAGTGTGTTTGATGAGGCTAGCGCACGAATCTCGAAGGCCAGAATCACGTTTGCTTAGTTAAGTCACTCGTGGTATCAAAAATGCATATCAGTGGTGGTGTGTACTAGGGCTGTGTTGTTGTATGGTTGCGAAACATGCCTTTGGTGGACAGATGATGTGAGGCTTCTTCAGGATTTTGACCGCTCATGTCTCAGAATCGTTGATTGTTTTGGATGGCGTCAACAAATTCGTAATTAAGAAACGGGTATTTGGTTGTGCAGCAGGTATTTCGGTCGGGCGTGGTCCCCCAAGAAGACCCCAACAACTTCTGCCCCTTGGGTCGGACTTTGGAGTCAGAGGCACAAGGTGGTTACCTCAACGGAACTCACTTCGGCTCCCGGGAAGTATCATTCTCCCTTACAGCCAATCGCTCACCGGCTTTCCCCTACGCCCCCTCTCCACCCCTCTTAACCTATCTGCCAATCCCCTAGCCACTATATCGTGTTGAAACCGTCATTCAGAAAAATAAAAATCCAGAAAAAAATACTCACTCAATAAATCCAAAAGATCTGATCCACGTTATAACATTTAATGTCCGTACTCCGTGTCAAATTGGGCAACGGGCATCTCTTGCTGAAACCTTGCTTTCCTTCTCTATCGATGTATGTTATTTTTCCGAAACACAAATCCATACCTCACTTCAGTCGTGCACCTCAAGCCGATTAGGACGAGCTCAGCTGTTCCTCATTTCACTCTTCGGGTATATGGTGATTCTGACTCTGACTCGGCGTATCTACTCAGTCGCACTTCCAAAAACCCTTCAGCGTTCAGCTGTAACACCTTTTCGGTGCCTAGCTGCCGTGCCATCTGAAAGAAGCACGGGGTCTAGGATACTGCCAAGTCGCACAAGCCTAGATGTGAGTAGTCGAGATACGGAGGCCGGGTTCGGACCTTCAGATCAGTAAATCTTCGCTCTAACCACTGAGCCATCTCGCCCCAAAGAAAAGTTCAGCTGGTCCCCTTCAAAACTACAACCGAAGGAACTCAGTGGACCCGAACGGAACATCGACACCATTGAGACATTTAGAATATGTCCGAGAACGAGTTAGAAGATAGTCCGAGTTATTGAGAACAAACAACGTTTTACTTGTCTAAGAACAAGCGTGGATGAGCTGAAGTATACACAGAAAGATTCATTACGAGTATATACAACAGTCATAATATTCACCCCGGCATTGTTTGAATGGGCATATACGTACTGACGTAGATAGAGGATGATACACCGAGTCGGGCTTCTCTGTTTCTCAACCTGTAAGGATGAACGCTTCGCTGTTCTAGAATTTCAGGATACATCGGTTGGTCTTCGGAGGGCGGTCTGGAAGAGGGTTCAGATGCTTGAGGGTTATCGGGCTCACGTCCGGTTGTTTCGGTGTTCGGTATTCCTGTTGGATTCAGATAGATTGAGAACTTCGTCAGTTGTATCATGAAGCGCTGGGGATAGACGTTGAAGGGACACGGTTTCAACTCTTCCGTCTCGATGAACAGTGTGTGTATAGTGCGGGTTGCAGTTCAGAACGTCGACTTCTACTAGCGTTTGACACCTGAGTGACCTATCACCTTGCTGCAGCAGGACTGGACCAGGGGTGGTCAACCAAGATGGTACTGAGCGACGTGCTTATTGAAACGAACGTCCGTGTGGGGTACAGCTAGTGGCCGTGTATTACAGTGACCAGAGGCTGTTTAGGACATCAGGGAGTACCGATTCCCAATGAGAAGGTGGCAGATTGTGGGATTTCAAAGCCAGGCTTATTGTTTTCCAGAGGGCACCGTGGAGATATTCAACCTGACTGTTACACTGTGTTTATAAGCCGATGTATGACTCATAGCAACACCTTTCTCCACAAGAAAGCTATTGGTCTCAGACGACATGAACGATGAGTCTCTGTCGGAACGGATCTCAGCTGGCATTCCGAACAAACAGAAGACCTCGGTTCTTTGATGCTGACCCAAACTCCGCAGATGCAGCAAAACGCTGGAGTCACTAGTTTCGTATCTTCGACACCTATCTGAAAGCTCTTGAATCTTCTAAACCCACAAAACCTGATATTCTGATCCACTTTTTCGATCCGCTGGTACACGATCACATTGCTGATTTCAACTATGAATATTGGATGTACACTTGATGAAAATTACATGTCCACCCAAAAAACGTTATTACCTGCTAAATACAAGCAATGGAGAACAGACAGGATATTGATCAGTTCGTGAGGAAACTGAAGTCAATAACCAGAGCCTGTGAGCGTAAGTCAGTATCTGTAACTGAATATCAAGATGAATGTGTGTGATGCTATAATTAACGGCCTGGCGTCCTCGTCCATCAGCGAAAAACTTACAGCACAGAGCGAACCTACTCTGGACCAAGCATATCAACCTGCTAGATCCCTCGAGTTGGCTCACAAAAATTCGCAATCACACGTTAGTTACGAACCTATATCCTGCTCTACGATTCTGCCAATTTCACAGAATCCCGAACTACGTGTCGATTCGACCATTCCTTCTGATAAATCTGTTCGAACATGCTACTTCTGTGGTCATAATAGGCGTCCTCTTGCAAAGTGTCCCGATCGAGAAGCCGTTTGTAGTAAACGCGGACACTTCCGCCGCGTGTGCTGTTCGAAAAATACCAACACGTTTCGTACAATGAGGCCTCTTTTATCGTCTTTATTCGCTGAAGCGACATTTACCTGCCAGACACGTGTCATCGCAACTGCTTTTGTCTTCCAAGGGCAGAGCTTACAGTACCACAGTGTGATCCATACTGCTTTATGGATCATAGACGTAGTCTTTAGTTGCAGAGGATATACGAATGATTTCAGTGTTTGATCATTGGTGTCTCCGAAGCAGTGCCCGGATGCCGGATGCCAGAAGACCGTCTATATCGCAGAGCTATTTTCGCCCAGCCCTGTGCTTAGTGGAAACGACGATGTGGTGGACAATGTATGACCTGGCAAGGAATTATGAAAACACTAACCAGTAAACTGCGTCGGGTCGACAGCTACCGCCTCACTGAATCTAATCGTTCAGCTGTACCACCCTTCGGATGCCTAGCTGCCATGCCGCCCGAAGGAAGCACGAGGGCTGAGATACTGCCAGGTTGCCCTGGATCTGGACCCGGGACTCAACTCACCAATGGTTAGTGGCGTTCGTGGATCACAGCTATCGCCTGTAGTGCATAGCCGCCCAATTCCCGAAGTAATTGAACATGCTATCATCCCCTATTCTTGGCCGTATGTCCCACGCTCTCCCACCTCTTGGTGATCGAAACTGTAGCATGTGGAACCAATGTGTCTATGGTACACGGCTTATAGCTGATAAATTGATTGGGTGATTAACCGGACACACGGAGAGTGAAATGTGAAAGCGGGGTTGTCCTTGGATTCTTGAGATGCATGACTACACCTGGGTTTTATATGCATGTTTCATAGGCAGCATACACTAATTTTGGGAGGGTATGAAATCTGAGCAAGCATTGCCTTTTCGCCAGTTAGACATAAAGTATGGACGCTAGAAGCTCCTATGTAGAAAGGATCTCGTTGACTTAGTGAAGTGTTAGTTTGTTTATCGTTGACGCACAGTGGGAGTGTATAATGCACATAGGTCAGGTGGCTGAAAATTAAATGATCCAACAATCATTGGTTGTTTGGTGGGAAGGGCTTGGGAAGATAATATAATAAATAAACTTTCAGCTTTAACACCCTTTCGGTCCCTAGCTGCCATGCCACCCGAGGGGATCATGAGGGCTGGGATACTGTCTGGTTGTCCAAGCTCATACAGGAAAAGTCGAGGTGCAGATGTCGGGTTCGAACCATGGGCCTTCCTGTCAGTAAATTTGCGCTCTAACCACTGAGCTATCTCGCCACCTGGACTTGGGTAGCGACATCGGTGGACAAATAACTGTGCAGGTAAATGATACTTCACATTTGCCCAGTCCGCAAAGGTTTATGCATCTTGCCTTCAGCATTTGGTTCAACCGTGTTGTTCACAAGGCTGTGGTTCTGTTCGGGGATCCTGCCTGCAACCTCTGACTTAAAAGTCTGACCCAAGAGACAGCGGGTAGTAGGGTTTTCGTTGGGGACCCTGCCCACAACGGACGTCTCAATAGTCGAGTGTACTTGGCTGCAGGGACCTAGCATGGCCCGAAGACGCAGGGAGTAAGGTACTACTGTCTCACTCGTAGTGTGGCTGCTCACGGCAGGTGCCATTTGAACAGCATCGGACTCTTTTGTTTTAAAGGTATGTCGACTGTTTTGAATGATAAGCCGGCTGTCACGGTCAACCGTTGAGCGATTGGTGCGCAGTCTTTAGGACTGGCCCTTTCTAAACCGTCCTTCCCCGGAGGAAGGCAGCATCGCTACTTCCATAAATATGGGCCTGCTGGTTGACTGGGAGGAACACATTGCTCCATCCACACCCCTATCGCAGAGGACAGTACAGCATTACCTCCAAACCCTCATACTACAGGATCTTGCTGCTCTGTCTGACTACTCTAAGTGAGTGCTAAGTGGTTTTCTACTGTACTTCAACTTTGGCACCTTGGGTTGGCGTTTTATTTACCTTTGAAGGCAGAGTTTACAAAACTGCAATGCGCCAAGTGCTGGTTTGCGGTTTTGTATATGCCTTTCGGTGTCATCGATGCATTGCGCATATATCACAAGAATATCGGGTTGGCAATTAGTCGACTACTTGTCTTGTGAATGAGCTGATTCGGCTGCATTAACTGCGCTGGCTCAGTCGTGTTTTTCATGCACAAGGAGACCAATCGCCTCGCTGTCGTATTTGATGAATCAGGTTCGGACAGGAGAATGTGGGTTGGGCACAGCATAGTCTGGAGGCAGCATTAAAAATACGTTAGAAACTCATCACACCTGTGAATGAAGATACCCACCGATATGGCCATACCACACAGTCCGTGGTGTCGTTTTATCAAGTCTCTTCTTAGTAATTATTGTCAGGGTTACAGTTCCTCTGGTAGCAAGTAAACATCTTGAACCTTGCGCCTCTGATACGTATCTGAACGGGTACGACCAATGACTATACGCGACTTGAGAACGAGCGCACAAATCCCCAGCTATGACGCGAGCCCAACCACTCCTAGCTTAGAAAGAAAAAGACCGGGTTTTCGGAAAGGAGCTTTTACTGTCTCAACCAAATGGAAAGTATAGCAGAGCATTGTCGAAAATATATATATATATATAGCGACCTCAAGGAGTAGTAAATTCGTTAGCACACAGTGTAACTGGCCCATAGGAAAGAAGCGCGGTCCTTTTGGAATAATGTGCAATATAACTGAAAAGGTGCGAAATTTAGTGATTCAGATTTTCACAAAATAAATCTGACAATAACTCTACAAGTAAACCGCTTTGGGGGACACTGATATCTCCAACACTTCCCCTTAAGGGATGAGTCAGTAACTGGCCTTATGGGGTCATTCTGGAAAGGAGCCGTTTGACGTCGGTGGCGATCGGTCCATTTCCTTGGCAGGAGATTTGGGTCCAAGGCTGACACGTTCTGTATCGTCTGCGGCTGCGTCGCGTCAGTCGTGATCACCTATAGTTCAAATGTCGAGATGAATTCCCAGTGGTAGGTAACTTGGACTCAAATCACCAGTGGTTAATGACACTGGCAGAAATGGCCCAATCGCGTAGTCAGTGGCGCTCGTGCATCAAAGCTATCGCCTTCAATGCGTAGCTCCCCCATTTCCGAACAAATTGAACATGCCTTGGCCTCCAAGGTTTCATTGTACGTCCCACATTCCCGTTTTCCGGTGGTCGAAACTGTAGCAGCTGGAACCAATGTGTCTATGGTACACAGTTTATAGCTGATAAATTGAATTGAATTGAACTTGGCACACTGGCGGTTCCGAAGGATGGCGTGGATGAAGTTGATTCCAGTGTCGCGTCCAGGTGTCTTGGCCAGCAGAGACGTCATGCATTACGCCCCCGCGTCTTCGCTTGATGTAGCCTTTGATTCCAGGGTCGTGCCTTCCCCGATTCGCGCAAAAACATGTGCACCAACTTGAAATTGGGCTCTTCGCCGTGGGCCGGGAAAAATCTGTCAGTATCGAAGACATGTCTGAATTAATAGTCCGCAAATTTCGGCCCATAAGTGCTTCAGTAGGCGATTTCCAGTCTTCCGAACAGTCATTTAGGGTTGCCCGGTAGACCAGAAAAAACCTCCTGGGGGATTTCGGCGGATGTTCTCTCCGCTTTAGATTTGGGCAGCGCCCGCTTGAACGTGTCGACAAAGCGTTCTGTCTGACCGTTTGAATGCGGGTGATACGATGGCGAATGGACGTGCGTGATTGCATTTCTCCAACAGAAGCAGGAGCAGCTGGAGCTGAATCTCGATCTATTTTCTGACACTAAAGTCTCCGGCGTACCATGCTGGCTTAAGATCTGAAACAGTACTCGCAGGTCGTTGTGTGTCGTTGGCTGGATAACGGGCACAATTTCTGGGCGCTTGGAGAGAGCGTGGACCAAGATGAGATATGTTACACCAGCGAAGTCGACATGCACCAGGGACCAGGGTCGTTTGGATCGAGGCCAGGCGGCAGGCTTGGAGGATTTCTTGCGGCGTGTTGACGTTGTGAGCAGTTCCTGACGTAGTCTGAGATATCGAGTTCCATGTGCGGCCAGTAAGCGTAACTACAGGCGATTGCTTTCATCCGTTTTTTTTCAGGATGCCCTGAAAGAAACTGTTTCAGGACTGGGAGGAGCAAGTGGCGTGGCACGGCAACATGGCTAGATCGTCACTCCAAGTGTGTATCCATTTATTTCATCCCAGGTGCTGGTGAACAAAGTTGTGGCAGATATCGTTCGCAGTGTTTCGCTGAACTGAACTGAATTTGTCCATTATTTTCTCGCAACTTCTTCACTATTAGCAAGGAAAACTTATGCCCCATGAACTTGCTGTACGGTGCTTTTCATTTCAGATAAATAAGAAGGGGCGCCATTCACTGAATTTCATCGACCTACATGATGCTCCGCGTTCTTCATAAAATCTGTGAAGTTTCGCGACAGGTGTTCGTTTATTTCTTGGGCTTTATATCGTATCTGTTTAGCCGTTTAACCCACGCGTTTTCGGTTACGCGTCTAGTGCAGCTAATTACTCCAAACCAGTTTTCGCCAACGCAAGTGATGCTGTAAAAGACATACCATCAAACTGCACAATTCTTTGTGGCGGTAACTTGGTGGAAAATAGTACAACATCTTTTCAGGCTTTGGTATTTGTGGTATCCCCGAAACCCTTTTGGACGCGGTTGGGAAAACAAAAATAAACAACTTGACGGTGGTCAGCAATAATGGTGCGATCGAAGACGTTGGCTTGGGAGTTTTAATTAAGAATAACCAGGTAAGTAAACTTACCGAATATATCAACAAAAGAACGAAGGCAACAATGCATTTTTTCTGTGATTCGTCATCTTGGCTAATGTGTCACACATTTTCATGGTTCTCGTCAAAAATAACGTTCAGTGCTCAGACAGAAAATTTGGCAGAGTGTAATGAAGTTGAATGAACGATGTAACTGCCAGGCATTGTATGGAACAGCATTATTTGTAGACTCACTGAATTTCAGAGCTTCACAACTTTCTATATTACTCAAGTTTGCGGGTCACATAGCGAGACTCGAATTGCACAGACGACTGAAAATAGTCTGAATCTTATCAGAACTCTCTTGAGCTACCTCGTATATATGAAACATGCTCTTCATTAGTGACTTAATCTGCTTCATCCTGGCATGACGTAATCGCGCTTGAGCCAGAGTTCTAACCACCAACCCAAGGTTATTAGGTTCCTGACGTAACATATTACCAGGAAGGTTGCTGAAAACCCTGCGGCAGTCTTTAACCAGTTTTGCCTCTCTTGGAGCTTGGTTCCCGAGTTTTCGTCGACCTTATGTTATACTTGAACCTAAGTTGTGCGCTGTTCGTGAACCACACCGTTTTGCGCACTAATTTGGTTTTGATGTGTGACCCAGCTGAATTTCAGCTAGTTCTCTGATTTATGACCTTCAACTGAATATCCCGCGCAAGGTGGCCTCAAGTTTCAGTTGGTACGATATTCGATGTCTACCGTGACATGTCGAAAATCCCATCAACTGAAACATGAGGCCACCCTGCGCAGGAAATTCGGTTGGAGAACATCATAACCGAGAAACTTACCTGGATTTAGTGGAGTATCCTATCAAGGTCAATGTGCAAATGAGTGCATTTCGCCATTAGGTTCCGTTTACCCCGATCAACGCCTCGTCACCATATGACACCCGGCAAAAGCATATGATTGCATGCACAGCTTGATTGACGGACGGGAACTGGAATTTAGATGCAAGTCAGCGGTCATGGGAGTCATATAAACGGGATGACTGAGTCTTCAGGCAACTGGTTCGGTAAATGAGTTTCCTTCGAATGAATCCTTGATGGAACACGCTTCTCCTAGGCTGACTGTATTTCTATTTTCTCTGTTATGAGACCCTATAGTTTTGAATATGAATCGTTCAAGATATCCGGTGTTAAGTTCGAACACAGTTCTTCCCAATCAGGAGCCCGCGCTTTGACCTCTACGTCATGTGAACCCTATTTGACTCGTTCACTCAACTGTACTATCACAGGGTAATTCATGTTGCCATTACGTCAGTTAAATAACTTCTGGTTTGGTGTATAAGGCACTGTTACATAATCATTATGCAACAGCAGCGCACTCGGTTTTAGGTATTATCTCTGATGGTGGTCTCTACAGAGGGTCTTTTATTTTCCTGTGAAATTAACCTGTACCTAATATAATCTGTGTTTGTGCTTGATAGTTCATTCATTTTTCTGCAATTTGCCCAGCACGCACATCCTTTGATCATATTGCTCCGTCTAATGGAACCTTACAAAGAAATGTGCTCTCTTCACGTTACTCCAGACTTTTTCTACGATGAGAAGGCAATGTGCGAGTGGCCGGATCATATCAAGCTATAACACAGCACCGCATGTAGAGATTTTTTGTTTGTCAGCAAAATTCTAATACTAATACTATCCATCGATTAAAGTAACCTGTGGAAAAGCAGATGCAGGTAGGTAAGGCCGAAAATGAGAAATATGGTCGGGTTGGTAAGACGACCGAATGAGGTGCTATGTCCTCTTAATGCATCATTCACTGTATCCATTCCATCAACTGTATGCGTTTTCACTTTATCTGTTCTCATTTTATCGTATTCTAAAGTTTGAAATATGTCCCTTGTTTTTTATATCTTTGCAACAGGTAAACCGAATGATTTCTTCATATATTGGGGAAAATCGAGACTTCGAGGATAAGTACCTTCATGGCGGAATCGAGGTGGAATTCAACCCCCAGGGCACATTGGTTGAACGTATACGGGCCGGTGGAGCCGGCATTCCTGCTTTCTACACGCGCACAGGTTATGGAACTGTGATTCACAAAGGCAAATGTCCTATCAAGAACGACAGATCTGGCAATCCTGTTGTGCTTAGTGAAGCTAAAGAGGTACGCTGTTGGTCCACGTGTTGGTTCTCTCCTTGTCTGACTCTCGTTTAGTCCAAGAGCTCAGAACGTCGATGAGGATGTGTGGGTTCCGTATCGCCGTTAACACTTTTCACACTAAATTGTTGTGGCCTTCATGGATTTACGCGGGCTGATGAAGTCAATGAACTAATCGCAAAGACCCTAGTCACGTTTGCTAATTTGCATTACTCGTGGCATCAAAAATTTATATCACCGGGTCTCAAGGGTCGCATGTACCAGGCTACAGTAAGGGCTGTATTGCCAATGGTTACGAGACGTAGCCTCTGCTGACAGATGGTGCGAAGCACCTTCGGATTTTTGACGGCCGATGTCAGAACCGTTGCTGATATCGGATGGCGTCAACGAACTCGTAATTTGAAAACGGGCATTTGGTTGTGCAGCAGGTACTTTGGTCGTGGTACTTCAGCTGCGATGGTTCGGCCATGTGCTACGCATTCCGAGATATCGTTTACCAACACTAGTGTTGTTCTCTATGCCTCATTCGGAATGGTTTAAACTGCGAGATGGACTCGACAGACGGGTGTATAAGGGAATACAAGGGTTTAAGGTGTTGTTGGTGCGATCCGCCTTCCAGGATGCAGTCCCTGTGAACCTCCTGCGCTTGGCTGGAAACATCGCAAGAAGTCGCGGCTGCTGGGTGTCAGTGGTGTTCGTGCTATCAGCTTCTTTTCAGGTTGTCTGATTGAACGCTTGAAGGTGTAGTTACCTCAGAATGCTCATGATAGGCCAGCACCAGGTCCCCTCCTTCACAATCTTTTCTCTTTTAAATTTAAGGCTTTAAGTACAATTAAACAAACTTTGTGCCTGTACGGCAGTAAAGCATCAGTATCGACACCGATGTTGCTGTCTCTGATAATGATGATTGTGAACGTTATTTGTCCGGGTTTGGTTAGTTTGTTTTGGACGTACTGATGATCTACAAAATGCTATCTTGAGATGTCCATCGTTGGTGGACAACCATTTGCTGTAACTGGTTCATTTGCTGTGTA
Source organism: Clonorchis sinensis (assembly GCA_003604175.2). Lineage (NCBI taxonomy): Eukaryota > Metazoa > Platyhelminthes > Trematoda > Opisthorchiida > Opisthorchiidae > Clonorchis > Clonorchis sinensis. The sequence goes on from CM030370.1 coordinate 136,994,304, forward strand.
GAAGTAGCTTGTGATCATGTCTAGAAGCTAGCTCACCTTATTTCTGGCTGGTATCACCAGGGCTTTTTGTAAATTATTTCGAGAAGTGTGGATTCGCGGAACTCCTATGACATCTTTTTCATAAATACTGACTATGGTTTTTAAAAGCAACCAAATCGCTCGGCTTTCGGCGAACTAAGTGGCACCATAGGTCAACTTTGCGTAGGCGAAGGACTATCCTAGTCAAGGACACACACAGCCTTTTGCGAGTGACCAGAAACCACTTCAGTCATGATGGCTCCAATGTTGTGCTTCTATCCAACTGATAGTCGTGAGCGTTGCTATCCGGCTCATCGCTTCACCGGAATCCATGGCCTTTTTTATACTGGTAGTTCGTTTTGTATTCGCTTCACACCGTTTGTTCTCTGTGTGTACGTTTTGACGGCTGCCTACTGCAGGTTTTGGCGCTGACTTACTCGATGAGCCCAAAGAATTAGGCGGTTCACATCTCACAGCAATCCAGATGCCTTAGCCTGTTAATGCTCTAATGTAGCCCAAAGATTGGCTAAATAAACAAAAAGCGATGAGCACCATGAGGACTATTTTTGTTAAGCGAAGTGATTACAATATGCACATAGGGAAAGGGAGATTTATCGTATTGTAGGCACAAGTTTATAGTATCTGCTATTCGTCCAGACGCAGGTTTCTTGTTTCTTTCGCCGTTGTAGCATCTAAACGTACTTCCTGGTTGTCCATGGTTTGCGCGACTAGACGCCGAGTTGGGTGGCGTGGCTAGTGTTTGTGTTGCAGTATTTTGAACTGTGCTCGGTTTTCTTATATGTAGGCACGTCTACGGTGTGTGTGTGTGTGTGTGTGTACATGGCTCTTTTCGACTCCTATCAGATAGTACAGACAGTCGAAGGTCGAGTGAGCCACGCCTTTGTGGTCCTATTTGCGCGTGTAGGACAAAAACAAGTTTCTTGGTCTACTGAGTGTCCGTTTAAACTGTCTCGTGGAGTATCTGGGTGAAGGAATACCTACAAGCCCTGGGTCAAGTAGTCTAGACAAGCATAACTTATCACATTCTAATCCTTTGTACGAAGGCGTGCTGTCCGACACAGATTCACCTTCCAACGATCTTTGAAACATATGCACAGGTGGTACACCCTAATTGGGTTGTTTATGGTCACATGCAGTGCTTCGCACATACCGCTGGCGCTGATAGAGGCGTTAACCACTAGTCCGCTCAGCAAGCACGTAGCATTTTACAAGGTCACAGTTGTAATATTTTCGATCTTGAGTGACACTGACTAAAGGAGCGCTATCTTCACATGAACAGAACTGCGCTTTATTCGGTTCTTTTTGACAATGGCATACCACTGGTTACTGTCGTGGGTAGAAAGGGAAAAGTTTGGTCTATGGACATTATCTATAGAGAGCGTAACAGACGTATTGCAGCTAAACAGTTCCAGTCAGGAACGGCCGCAACGTTTAGGCCAATCCTCCGGGGTAAGGTTCTGGAAAACCCAAGAATTTAATATGAAGGCTGTGAAATGAAGATTGACAGTAGCAACAGAAAAACCGATGTGAAGCTATCTCTCATGGCTGTTGGAATGACAGCATTCCCTCAGAGTTTGTTTAGTTCGTATAATGTGGTTGGGTTCAGAACACAACCCGATAGCTCACTTATGAAACAACAAATGGTAAATTAATTGAATACCGAATGCCAGGACAGCCTTCCTTACTCAAATATTTTAACTTCTCAGCCACTACATTCCCGAATCCACATTCCTCGTTTTGCAGACCCGAGTATTCAATGGGTTGGAATACATTATGGAAACAGCCATCACTGGTGATTTCGCTCTAGTTCATGCATGGAAGGCAGACAGAGCGGGCAACCTAATATTTCGGTGAGATATTTTTAAACATTGGCTCGTCTAATTGAATAGTTTTTTGGTACTCCGTGAAAATGTCCAAATCAGGTAACCTTCACGATGCAGTGGCGGATTTCCGTCGAATGACTCAGTCTGTGCGAATCCAAACGCAGAAGTGACCACTAAGTGAAGTGGGTTTTTCAAAAAAGAAAGGTTTATCCAAATTGGCTGCTGGGATTTCTGCTCTCTGTAGAGTGGTTGAACTTAGGTGTCTGCAGCTTAATAGTACGCGCCTGTCAGAGACAAAACTGCCGAACTCAGGTTTCACACGAACCTCTGTGTGTGAATGGACACTTAATGCTGGCCCTACTACAACGGCCCGGTATACAACTTTGCTTTGAGCGACCATACTCACAATGCACTCACAGTTTAAAATCCTGTCTTGCCTGGAATTGCGGCAGCTCGCACTGTATTTATTTCTAATTCCTGTCTATGAATCCAGTTTTTTAACAGAGGTGGCTCAAGTGGTCAGCGCGTGAATTTACTGACCGGAAGGTCCGTGGTTCGATCCCAACCTCTGCATCTTGACTTCCTCTGTCTAGGCTTGGGCAACCAGGCAGTATCCCAGCCCTCATGCAACCTTCGGGTGGCATGGCAGTTAGGCACCGAAAGGGTGCTACAGTTGAACGATTTATTATTATTATTATCTTCAACATGATCCACTTTGAATGAGTTTTTTCTTGCGATGAGCTGCTGAGCGTGGTTGGTGCAATATCTATCAAGTGTCAATTGCAAAGTGATGTTCGAATGATCGTCAGCACCTCTCAGATAGACTATTTCCTGATATATCACTAGTTAGAGATTGTAGGTCGTTTCGACAATTTCCAAATCCCTATTTCTTCGAAGAGAAGCTTGATTTTGTTGCTGTCCGAACTTTACAGGACCGTGTGTATTTCGCTATGTCCCTTCGGGCGTAGACTACAGAACAGTGTCAGACTAGTGAATTGAAGAGAATATCAGTCTTTAGGATATCGGAAACAATTCTATTACCAAGAGAGTGCCGATGATACGATCGACTCTTTCTGTTTACGCAGTTCTCCATTCTCTGACAGCAACAGATTCAGTAAATTGTAGCACCTTACCGTTTGTGGTCCTGCACACAATGTGAAACACAGCTACCAAACACACTGCCGGATTGGTTCACATTAGTTCCGCTCTGTCAAGTCGAATTCGTCTCTCAGTTCCACCATTTCAGGTGGCCGAGCACCCACAGGTAAAATGCTAAACGAGTTTGGAGATAATGTACTTAGGTAGTGGAACTTTGACCTCAGGGTCGGGATTCGCTTGCACATGTAAACGACTATCGGTTTGGCAGCGTAGTAAGTCTATTTATGAGCTGAGGTCAAACGCTTCTCCACCAGCCCACTGCTGTCTTCTCTGAATTCCACAATCGGGAAAACTTCTGATATTGGGACTGAACAGGCCCACATCCACACCGTGTCAGAATGAAATACTATAGCAACTGGGTATTCCCCTCGTCGCACATATAAATAGCTCCAAATTGGGGCTACAAAAAGTAACGAAAATACTGTCAGATACTCGTCATTCATTTTACTGTTTGTCAGCATTATCGAATACCTAAAACCCGATTCCGATACACGAACGTGTTTCTCATAACCAAAGACATGCTCTGTATTCACCTCTTTTCTTTTACTCTAATTATGAAGGAAAACTGCTCGAAACTTTAACAGCGAAATGGCCAAGGCTGGCAAAGTAACGATAGTTGAAGTGGAGGAACTTGTTCCAATTGGAGAATTGGACCCGAATCACGTCCACGTGCCTGGAATTTATGTCGATCGGATTGTGGCCAACGTCCCGAAAAGTTGGCGAATCGAACGTCGTACAACCTATCAGCCTCCACCGACAAATGAGACGTTTTCAAGCGAGTGAGTCTGTGTGTGTTAGTTCTTGTACCCTCTCATATTCTGCGATCATCACTTAGGTTGGCGTGATCGTCGGTAAGAATTCTAACACAGTTTCCCAGTTTTTAGTTCAGTTACACTGAACCAGCTGTTTCCAGTCTGATTGCTTATTGCTGGTAGTGATCACATTTGTTCGCTTCTTATCCATACATTTCCTTTATGGAGCCGCAATCACCTCAAGCAATGGAAAACCGGATTTTGAACATCGTCCCCTACTATTTACATCAAAGCTGCGTTGATAGCATTGGGACATTTATTGTAGTTTATGTACGTTTTCAATTCAGGCATGTCGGGCAATTACGCTGAAATTTCTTCTCGACCGTTTAGTTTCACCAACTTGCACTAATAAATCGACGGGCCAGTTCACCCGTCTTCACAGAAATGAGTGTAAGTTATTTGTATGTGCTCCGTGTGTCCCAGTTATCAGAGGATTGGCCGGTTTCGACAATTTGTACACCTCCAATACGTACGTCAAGTCTTCGTCCCTTACCATTTGTTGTTAGTTGTGCGGTGTTGAGGCCGTTTTCGATAAGTTCGGCGTGTCTGAGCCATTCTTACTCACTCTACCCGCCACTCACCCCCTTGTGTGTTTCTCTGCTTACTGCCTCGGGATCGTTGTGAAGAAATATTAGTTTAATTGAGTCATAGTCCCGGGGTGTACAGTCCTTGATCCAGGCGATGATGACAAGTTAGGAACAGTAGTAGGAATTTCGCATTCATCTTTTACACGTTTGAAGTTAGACAGGTAGCGGCAAACATTCTGCCTGCAACCAACGCCTTACGGAACCGTAATTTCGGTTGTTTACCATCATTGTCGTCAGCCATAAACCATCTATGGCTCTTTTCTTTGCTGTGTGATTGCGTCACATCCTAATTTATTCGCATTGTACTTTAGGGGCTTGGCGGATGACTTATTCACTTGCCTGCCTAGAGTGTGTGCATTCGTGGGTATGTATATTTTTCGGGAATCCGTACGACTGAGTTTGTTAGTTGTATGTAGCCTTCGCTTTGATCAATAGAAGTGCTGTAATTTGGTACCTGTCATGCGTGAGTTAAAACAGGGCTTGTTAAGGCCTGAAACTACCGATTGGTTGGTCACGCCTTTTTGTGATGGTTACTTTGGTTGATGGAAGCTGCATTCCTCTGTGTTTACCTGTACTGTGTGTGGTTGTGAGGGTAGAGCATCCTCTTTGTTCGTGCCGGAAAGCTGCATGTGTTAATTGTGTAGGGCTGTGGCGCATTGGTGGAATTTGCATATTCTACCTGGCGGCAGTAACGCGCTAATGGTTCATTCAGTCATTAACGTTGCATGTGAATGGCAAATCCACTTGAGCTTCAAAAAATCTATTTCATATTATGCTTTTCAAACGAATATGCAAAGGCTGATTTATTGTAGGGTGGACCGATATTCAAAGAATCCTGGTCATAAGACTCAGCGTTGACTAATCCTTTTCAAGAGGTTGTTGATTGGCAACTTGTGAACAAGTTTCGTATATCGTTCAAAATAGTAATAAATTATTTGCCTACCTGTTGAAACATACCTTGTAAAAGATTTGTTAAAAACCCCAACAAGCAGTCAAACAGACGATCTCGACGAGCATCGTTTGTTTGGGGTGGGGAATTATACTTTCCAAGGTTAGCAAACTTTGATGGAGGAATGGCGTTTTTGTGATAGGTCGTGGAGTAGTGCGTTCAGTCATCGGCTTTGTCAGTGCCACACAACTCAACCGTTTTCTTTCTTACCTATCCTCGAAGATTCATGCTCAGGAGCGCTTTGAACTAATAGGGAATGTGGCCAAATAGGTTTATGGTGCGTGCCTCCCGTACACACCTCCGATCAATTTTAATCCGAGAATGAACCTACGACGTGATGAATTCGGTTGCTGACCACCTCAGTTGTTACAAACTAACTCATGTGAGCGTATACCATGTATGAGTTTGGGATGAAAAATAAACGCTAGCACACATTGTCCTCAGCACGATCTATGTTTTCTGATGGCTTATGCATTGACGCTCAGTTTCAGCGTTTGGTTACCAGTTGATCCCATTCAAGGGTTTCGCACAGTTTGTTCCCTCTTTATGTGACACAATTTCCGCGGTTGACATCGTGGTATAGTTCGGGCGCTCCTTCTTCCGAGTCATCTTGGCAATAAGGGCGGCCCCCGGTGTAGTTCCTGGTTTAACTTTCCAGGTTCTGGATAATCGGGCACAGTCGTAGGCATAGTTGATGCTTTAGTTATTCGATTGTCTTCTGGTACTTAGGCTATTGTTAAGACTGTCCACGGACATTGCGCCATTCACATATTCTCATACTTCACTGACAGTTGTATGTCCGTTGAGGGGGGTCGAGAGTTCTCCGTAACTGATCTGTATTTTATTCTGTTTATTCTGTTTTATTCTTAGGGATAGAAACATACGTCATGAGGGGGCACTAGTTAAAATACACAAAGACCTTCTTCATGCGTAAGATAATCTACACGCATTTAACAAGAAGGTAGTCTCCAATGCAAACCTACCTTAACTATGTAGTTATGCTTTGGTATATCATGTCTTTGTACATTGGTTATGTTTCTCGAATAATACTGTCTTCCTTAGGTTGCCCCAATTGTTGATTTCAATAATGATTTAGCGTGAATGCTATAACATCTACACGTTGTTCAAAAGTAAGGAGGACGTTGTTTCTATTGGACGTCAATTCATTATTCGAATTCCAGTCCTCGAAAGGCTGGTCGGTGGCGCATTGTTCGACGAGCGGCGTTGGAGATACAGAATAACTCGTACGTTAACTTGGGCATCGGAATTCCCACTTTAATACCTGGACTCATCCCCAAAGATATGACGGTTCATATACATTCTGAAAACGGCATGATCGGTGTAGGACCTTATCCTCATGAAGACGAACTCGACCCCGATCTGATCAATGCGGGCAAAGAATCAGTCACGGAACTACCTGGCGCATCGTACTTCTCTTCCTGCGAAAGCTTTGAGGTCGTTCGTGGGTGAGTTGGTGTATAGAATATTTCCCTTGGTGGTGTGATGAGTTACACATAGCTTTTGAAAACTGTCTCATTTTGCCTGTTGTCCGGAGGGATTTTGTAGGCGCCTCAGGTAGATCGTCGTCCTAACCCTTGGGATAGCTCCTCGTTCATCCATAAATCGACTAACGTCTTATTGTGTATACTGGGTATACACAACACATGTGCATGTTTCTTGATCGTTTGTCGTTCTTACTGGGGAACTTTGGTGATAGTTGCTTTTTTCCTTTCAGTCTGTTCTGTAAGCATTGATAAACATGTGATTCCTCATTTTTGGGTCGAACTGACTGACGTTGGTGCAAAATATATGTTGCTCCTCACCGAGTTACTCTAGCTGACTGTGGCTCCTGACCGGGTTTCGGTCCGTTTATATACAATATAGTTGTGTTTTTCCTATCGTTCTAATCCGTTTTTGTCCGAATTTTTGATTACATGAAATAATTTCGCACGCGCATTTTATGATATTTTCAATGCTCTCGTTCTGCATGTTTGGGCTGAAGTTCATTGTGGCTTGCGCGTCCTAATGCGCTACAAGAATTTGAACAGTGCTGTAATACAATACTTCACTACCCAACGATTTCGTGAACCTTGGTAACTTACAATATAAATGAGACGATCGAAATCACACTGACAAGAGAATCCATGTTCAATGGTGTCCGCAGCCGATGTCTTCTGCTCTCTCCCGATTTGTTCATGCAACTCATGCTCTCAATCAATCGATCAATCAATCAGTCAACCAATCAATTAATTAATTAATCAGCTATAAACCGTGTACCATAGACACATTGGTTCCAGCTGCTACAGTTTCGACCACCGGAAAACGGGAATGTGGGACGTACAATGAAACCTTGGAGGCCAAGGCACGTTCAGTTTGTTCGGAAATTGGGTAGCTACGCATTGAAGGCGATAGCTTTGATACACGGGCGCCACTGACTGCGCGATTGGGCCATTTCTGCCAGTGTCATTAACCACTGATGATTTGAGTCCCGGGGTCCCCATCCAGGAAGGCGGCAGTTTCCTACTCGACTAAGGTTACTGATTAGTGTTTTCATGCTTCGTTGTCAGGTTATACACTGTCCACCTCTCGGTCGCTTCCACTCAGCTCAGGGCTGGTCAAAAATAGCTCTGCGGAGCAGACGGTTTTGTGGCATGCGGAATGCATGTGCTAACCAGAGTCACCTATGGAGCGTGAGGGAGAGTTCCTTCTTCCTAGGACCGTCTGGCATACCTCAACATTACTAATCCAGCAAACCGACGAATACTCCGGAGCACCGGTGGTCAAACGCTGACATCTTTCTTATATCCTCTGCACGTGAAGGCCATGTTTCTGACCCATAAAGCAGTATGGATTGCATCGCCGCAGTGTATATGTAGCGGCTCCCCTCCTGTCTACTTACCCCTGGAACTAATGTTGTTAGTACATCCACATAGACTGTGTATTATCTTGTTTACCCCACAACCACGAACATCACACGACAACATCATGACTTGTCTGCAACCTTGACCGAATAAAGTTCACCTCCTGTTCGTACGCGTCGAGGCGACTCTATCTGATTTCACATGGTTATTTTTCCGAGTCACAAGTTCACCCCAACACACACGCCTCAACGACCCTAGATATATAAACGAGTACACAACACGTACACAGGACACGAAACGAGAGACCAACAGCAAAGGTTGACCCAGCGTGGAAACGCGGAGCCATTGACACCCAGGCCATGGACAATCAGAAGGTGTAGCAGTTGAACCTGTAAAGGAAACACCACCTGCGTCCGCACAAATCTGGAGGAATTACTGCACCTCACGTTCAAAACGACCTTTTTGAACTGTTTCATTCTGACATTGTAATTTGTCTCATCAAGGTGTACCTATTATCGTACCTCGTTCTCACAACATGTATTTTGTTAGTGCCTATGGTCTTCTGATTACCTAGTTGATTTTGTAACGTAGTGTACTAACATATACTCTATCTTTGATAGACAAACTTACATCATGTCAGCACCATAGGTGTAGGAAGTTGGCAATAGCTGTCCTGGCCTTCCGGATTTGAGATGTAATCTCACTTCCAGCCAGTCCATAGGAACTTATACAACTGTCTAGGTAAACAAATTTATCTACCACGTCGATTGACTGGTCTACAGGCATGAGGTTTGGGTTTGATTCCGCTCAGTCTTGTAGCAGCACTTTACGATTTTCAGGTGTCAAACGCACGTTAAACCGTGCGGCAGAGTTACTTAGGTTATTTAAAATGGTTTGTATCTGAGAAGAACTAAGGAGAGTAATTTCGTCCGCATGCTTAGTGTCTGTTAGGGAACGTACTCAGTGTCTGCTAGAGAACGTCCCAGGAGCATTCCAACTCCTGAGGTTTCGGAGCCATGCAGAGAAATTTCGAGCAACACATCAATAACAGAGTTGAAGAGGAAAGGTGAGAGAGGGCAGTCTTGTCTTACAGCACTGGACCTGGTAAACTCAAGCAAAAGCATGTCGTACACTCGTACGCACCCACAGCAATTGGCATACAGGGCCCTCACGAGTACGACAATTCATGTGTGTCTGTCTTTAACATGCTGTTGCTCAATTTCGAAGCTAGTTATCGGCAAATTTTCTGGCTACTCCGATGTAGAAATATATTTGAACTCTGGTGTATACTATCTCTATCCTGGACCATGCATGACAACTTTCCTGGCGGTCCACCAGAGGATCGTTTCACTTTGTTGGATTTAGTTAGTTTAGTTCAATGTAGGAGTGCGAAAGATCATCTATAGTGTGGAAGGAGCGGATGATACTTTTTTTGGAACGCTAAGGTACGTCAGATGGTCTTAGGAAGAAGTTACTCTCCCGCGATCGATGAATTACTCACGCTTCATAGGTTGCGCTGGTTGGGACATGTACTCCGCATGCCAGAAGACCGTCTGCACTGCGGAGCTCTTTTCGCCCAGCCCTGTGCTGAGTGGAAGCGACCGAGAGGTGGACAGCGTATGACCTGGCAACGAAGTACGAAAGCGCTAACCAGTAAACTTAGTCGGGCGGGCAACTGCAGTGGTTAATAACACTGGCAGAAATAGCCCAGTCGCACAGTCACTGGCGCTCCTGCATCAAAGCTATCGCCTTCAATGTGTAGCTCCCCAATTTCTGAACAAACTGAACATGCCTCCCCTCCAAGGCTTGGTTTTGCGTTCCACATTCCCGTTTTCGGGTGATCGAAGCTAGCAGCTGAAACCAATGGGTCTATGGTACAGGATTTATAGCTGATATGTTGAACTGCATTTATCTGTGATGGTGAGCAAGAAGCCCCGCACACATTGCTAGGCAGAATGAAAGTAATTTAGGATCATAACCCTGAAATTGTAAGGCAAAAAACTTTTGTAGGCTTACGTAAACAGCTTGGAATCTTATGCACAGTGCGTCGGGGAACAAAGGTTCTCGTTCAAAGCAGTCACAAGTTAGGGTTACGAAAGTACACAATAGCGAAGTATAACAACGTGAACGCTTCTCGGTTTATCTTGTGCCATATTCGCAACGGTTTAACCAAAAGCTCAGCGTGCAAATCACACTGACCTAAGTAGTGCCGAGCTGATCGTTATCCTCTTGAGTGGTTGACCTCTACTATGCTCGTCATCTCGGTCCCGGTTTCGCGAACAGCGCAAACCTGGGTGGTTGTTACCACGGTAATCTTATGTCGTGGTCTAATCTTTGAAACTAATGAAAGGAAGGTTCATTTCACTGCGGGTGCGTAAAACAAGATGTTGTAGATCTGCATTATGTTTGATTTGCCGCCACCAGCCCTGCGAAATGTTTCGTTGACGATGATTATCAGAGGAAGACGGCGGCTGTCCATCCCCATGCTCAGCGGCCAATAATCTCGCCAATACGATTGCACACTCATTCCTTAAGGAGAAAATTGATATCGTACATTCCCCACAGATATCGAAGCCTTGAGGTCGTTACAGTGACTTTCGTAGCACTAGATGCTGTTTCGGTCCCGGTGACCGGTATTCGGCGTTCGATATGGGTATAGAAGTCCACGGTTTGCTACTTTTCTTCGGTAAGCATCAGCGCTGGTTGAACTGAAGTTCAGGTTTCCCTTTCACCTGCGTAGTGAAAAACAAAGGCGAAAATGGCTTACTTCGGTGTAGAGTTGAACAAACATGGACTGTATATACTGTAGACCGCTTGGCAGCAGTAACAGATCATCCGTGTAGTCTCGGTCGAAGAAAAGCTCCACTTCACCAGAAGTTACCACAGCGGACGTTCGCGTTAATAAGTTACCAATGATGAAACTGAAGGAGAACGAGAAGACGGAGCATTCCTGACGAAGACCACTGTGGTTCAGGGAAGTTGACGTCAGCTTACCTCGGACCCGTGGTCCTTCCTAAGGATCCTCTTTCCCCAAATGAGAAAAAAATTGAACTCGGGATAGTTCAGTGCTTAAGGCGCAGAGCCACTGACCGGAAGCTTCGCGATCCAAACCTAATTCTGGCTTCTTGATTGATCCTATGTAGGCTTCAACAGCTTGGCAGTATCTCGGCCCTCGTACTTCCTTCGAGCTGCATGGCAGCTGTGGACTAAAATGTTGTCGCACCTAGCCGATTATTACTATTATCATTATTATCAAGGATCAAACTGATTACGTATAGTATTTTTCGCGGGCATTGCAAACGTGGTGCATCCGTCAACTGACGTCTTTTTGGCGGCAGGTATCAGTTTGATTTTTTCCACCTGATTTTCGTAATTTTGATCAGTCCTCTACTCAAGATCACTCACGATGGCTGAAGTGTCGAATAAATTCATGGCGAATTCGGTGCGAATATTCCAAAAAACCCACCATCCTCTCGCCTCTGGTCGTTCAGTTCCTGAACTGTACAGAATCATTCCTAAGCGCTTCATGGCCACAGTCCGCGGGCTCATGAGCCGAAATTAGAGAAGAAACCTAACATATTTGCATTGTAATAATTCATGTTGCAGGATTGGACCAGTTTTACCGCGTATAAGTTGCTGTTAATCGACTCCGATTCCAGGAGTTAGGATTTTGTTCAGAAATTTAGAAGGAATCATGCTTACTGCGCTGAAGACTTTCTCCACTAAATGTGATATTGGGAGGACCATGAGCAAAGGTTTAACTGTCCTCGCTATCGGCGATAGCGTTCAACAGTTTCTTTCTTTAGCCGAACAGTCGTTCAAGGTCGTCCGTACTTGGCCAGTTCCTATTCGAATGTGATACAGTGCAGTCGTGTCGTTTGTATAGATACCTACCATAGGTAAGCAGTCTTCGTGATCATGTTTCATACTAACGTATCGTAGGTACACATTGTAGTCAAAAATATTTGTCGCTTCTCACTTCTCACACTTGACGAACTTCATGCTCTGCGGGAGATGGCGTGCGTTCTGTCATTTCTCAGCCGGACTACCTAGTTGAATTTTACCCGTCGTTGTGCGCTGGATTTGTCGGGTGAGGTTCGTTAGGTTCGCTTTCCCAGTCCCGTCCATGGCGCCTTAATTCGATATGACCATCGGATATGTTCATTTTAATGCCGTCCAAAATAGTAATAACATTCTTATTCTTGATCGTTTTCCTTAAGGACCCGACCATCCCTTTTCCTCCCTACACTTTCTCCCCTCTTGGTTAAGCGCCAATATGTATTATCGCTGTGTGGTTGTCAGTGATTACGATGATGATGACGAACTCCGTTCTATCGCCACCCTTCACCCTTCAACTGTCCCGTCGACACTGCACTGACGACGTCTCCTCGAACTGGTGACAAGACGTTTGCTTAGCCAAAGGGCTAACAACTAACATAGTGGAGCATCTGGAGATACAGGTACTGCATGATTTCCGTGCCACGTGGCTTACTCTATGTGGGCAAGTGGTCCTCGATACACAGTCGAGTATCTTAGTCTTCACACCGAATGCAGCTGCATCATTATATACCCGCGTTTTCGACTTCATGGAGTACATACGAAATACACCGAGATATCCGGATTTTGAAATTAAATGCCATTGAGCTGACATAATATCCCATAATAGAGAAGCGTACACTTGGTGGTTAGGAATTGCTGGTTCAAACCGAATAGGTTAGCAAAAGTGTTTTTTATTATCCGGCGTTATTCGTAGCTGCCAACACCGAGGGAGTGTATGTTCACTCTAAACGCCCGTGTAGTGTGTGAAAAGTCTTTGCCCCACTACCACTTCTCTCATTCTGTCCATGCCATTTGATTGATTTCAATTTGTGAAATAATCTATTTCTATTCGGAAAGAAGTCGCTCGCTGGCTTCCGGTTTGTCTGCAAACACTGTACGTTCTGTCTAAACTTAGGTTATTCCAATTTCAGAGGTCATGTTGATGTCAGCTTCCTCGGAGCGTTTCAAGTTTCTGCCAAGGGCGATTTGGCCAATTGGGTGGTACCTGTAAGTCCTGTCTGCCACTTCGTTTCCTTTTTCCTTTTGTACGTCCATCTGCAGATTGTCTCACATGCAACATGCGTTCGGTTAGCCATCCAGAACAGGGACAGGATAGTTTTAGTTTTCAGACTTTCATCTAATAATTGTTTGTTCTACCTATTGCGCTTGATGTTTTCCATCACATCAGGTGGTATTCACAGGTCCTTGAGGGGTAGCCGGTGAAACTTCCTAGGATTATACATGCTGTGTTGCGAGCACTGTTCTATTTCATGTTGTTGGGCTGTCGGCTAAGGAACTGTAAAAAAGAACTATCAAATAATCGCTTAATCTTGCGTGTGCCCGCGCTCCATAACAGCTTGCCACACTTCATCCAGTATGTGGTCGCACTTGGGCTGCTAAAAGAGAGCTAGAGTTCTTCGCTCTCCACCAGACTCAACGATAGTAGTCAGCGGAATCGGTCTCATTAAAATAAACACAGTTCGCCGCCTTTTTCCTGTGCACTACGCTACTCACTTGTACTCTGACTAGAGAGGTTTGGCTTGAATGAACCTTGACTTCTTCCTGGTTGCCTAAGCACCTATGATCAGTAGAGGATAGTTGTAAATCCCGGTCTATTTTTGTCTCAAAATGTCTATCGTGAGGACCGGACTCTTGTTAGTTCAGCGAAACATCTGTCTACTAGCTGAAGAAAGTCGATGCTAATCTTATCCAGATAGTAACTGGGTCACTTCTAATAGCTGTGCTACATACTGCGGATTCTTAGCATTGACACAATCTTTGTGTATATCCGAGTCAATGTTGAACATTGGTTGGACCAAGTAGCACTGACGATTCATTCTTTTGTCGTTTGAACAGAACGTAGTGCCCAAACGTATTGATATTATATCCAACCGAACCATGAACTCGAAATGTTTGAGTGGTTAAAGCGCGGATTTACTGACTGGAAGTTTCGTGGTTAGAACCGAACCTCTGTATCTCAACTGTTCCTAATTTAGGTTTGGTCACCTTGGCAGTAGCTCAGCCGTCATGCTTTCTTCGGGCAGCATGGCAGCTAGGCACCGAAGGCGTGTTACAGCTGAACGATTAGTATTATTACAATTGAACCGTCGGACTAAATTTATGCGCAACGAAGCGACTAAGTGAAACTTTTAATGATGCAGGATGCTTTTTGGTTATGGTTATGACATGGCTCCCCATCACTATAAGAGCAAGGTACATCACTCGACCCATTTTACTATTCATGGGTATTAGATTGGTGCCTAATCCGGCAGTTATATAAGCCTTATATCGAATTCTAGTCGCGGAAATTTCGACCATCCACTACTCTATTTCCGGTTGTTGATTTAATGGAAAAGCATCCAGTCCATTTTTTTGACTTTCTTCCGTTTTAAAGGGTTCCCTAATAAAGGGTATGGGTGGTGCAATGGATTTGGCCGCAGCTCCCCGTACCAAGGTCATTGTGATGATGGAACACGTCACAAATGTGAGTTGAAATTTTCATTCTTACGTAGGTAGCTTGCCAATCGTGAACGATTGTGATTCTTAGAACTGTGATGGAATTCTCACATCCCAGTTTCCCCTCTGGCTACCACTTTGTCTTCATGCACTAAAGCATTTCAGCTGCATTGAAAGGATTCAAAATGGGGTTGTTATTCCGTGGGGGCGAGGTGGCCAAAGTGGTTAGAGTACGAATTTACTGACCGGAAGGTCTGTGGTTCGAACCCGACCTATACATCTCGACTTTCCCTGTCTAGCCTTGGGCAACCTGTCAGTTTCCCAGTCCTCGTGCTTCCCTCTGGTGGCGTGGCAACTAAGCACCAAAGGGGTGTTGCAGCTGAACGATTTATTCCGTGGAAAGACTACCTGTCCAGCTTCGGACTTCAATGATAGTTATTCTCTCCTGAGAGGAGCAAAACAAATGGAAACATTCAGCGGACCAGCTGAATGTCTTCCCTCCCGGAGGCCCCTCTCATCCAAAGGTAGCCTTTTCAGGGAATCATCACTGGATGAGTGTGCCAAAGTAGTAGAAGTGTTTCTATCGTATGCTTGTTATGCCCCATTTGGAGTAGTGCGCCGTAAGTGTCAGGCATTTAACATACACAGATGAATGTAGCGTTTTGGAAGGAAGTCACAGTCCTAATAGTTGTGTTTTTCAGCGTCCCTTAGAGCTCCCACAGCAACTAGCACCGTAGAAGAACGTTTTAGGCCGCTGGCATCCACGGTACCGTGTTATCTTGCATGTCGTACTCGGATGCAAAGGATTTCAATACTGCGAGAACTCGCCAACTGGCTGTGAACACATCGGCACCCCACAAAACTCGTGCTAGGTATTGGTGTGTTTCAATCAGGGCGTTCGTCCAACTAATGGGAATGAAATTAATATTATGACTCGGTCTTATCACAGCCGTACCAGAATCTAAACATTGTGACACTCATATTCATAATTAGACCAAGACCGTCGCGTGGCGAATTTGTTTTGTTTAACCTCAGCTACCGCAGGACGCGTGAATATGAGCATCTATTCCCCCCCGTTCCAGTCCACCTTTTTGGTAAAGGAAAACCTGTATTAAGTCGCCGGATTTTATTTTTGCAACTATTATCTTGATTGACTGGGTGGGTGGGACAACAGAATCAGAAACAAGCTGTGCCTGGGTTCCTCATGAGTTGCCCGACTACATTCTTTCCTGTTCTCTTATATTCACAGAAAGGACAACCCCGGATTCTCTCGGAATGTGTATTACCTCTGACTGGCGTCCAATGTGTGGATATGATCATCACTGATTTGGTAAGGTTCTGTACTGTGCTACTCTCAAGTACCATAACCTTTATGGAACGCCGAATAGATATCTACCGGTGAAGACACTATAGTTGGGCTCTGATACAATGGACTCTACTAGCGAGTGTCAATGGTTGCAGTCTACAGTGACACCTGGATGTCACTGTAGAATGAGGTCGATCGTTTAGCTGAGTAATTTCTATCGGCAGCTGACTACAGCTACTTTTATACCGTCAGATTGGTGCGAGCAGTGTTAAATCGAAGAAACCAACTCGCGTGGTACACAAACAATGGGTGCCTGGTTCTGTCATTTCAGTTAGTGATGTGGTTAACAACTCCTATCCTGCTCTTCAACTTGCTGTTCTGCCCACTGTGATATATCAAAAGGCATAGCAGCTTGAGGCAGGCTTTTAACAGAGATAATCGGAGATTGCTACAGGTGTATTTATGGAGCGATCACGGAATTTTGCACAAGATCACGCTAGAATCTTCCTGAGGGAGCGAAAAGCGCTGAGCCGAAAATAATCGGCTCTGATTGGCCCCTAATAAAACCAACCGTGACATACCCTCCGGTCCCCAGTCAGTTCTCAGTTTCCCAGTCCTCGTGCTTCCCTCTGGTGGCGTGGCAACTAAGCACCAAAGGGGTGTTGCAGCTGAACGATTTATTCCGTGGAAAGACTACCTGTCCAGCTTCGGACTTCAATGATAGTTATTCTCTCCTGAGAGGAGCAAAACAAATGGAAACATTCAGCGGACCAGCTGAATGTCTTCCCTCCCGGAGGCCCCTCTCATCCAAAGGTAGCCTTTTCAGGGAATCATCACTGGATGAGTGTGCCAAAGTAGTAGAAGTGTTTCTATCGTATGCTTGTTATGCCCCATTTGGAGTAGTGCGCCGTAAGTGTCAGGCATTTAACATACACAGATGAATGTAGCGTTTTGGAAGGAAGTCACAGTCCTAATAGTTGTGTTTTTCAGCGTCCCTTAGAGCTCCCACAGCAACTAGCACCGTAGAAGAACGTTTTAGGCCGCTGGCATCCACGGTACCGTGTTATCTTGCATGTCGTACTCGGATGCAAAGGATTTCAATACTGCGAGAACTCGCCAACTGGCTGTGAACACATCGGCACCCCACAAAACTCGTGCTAGGTATTGGTGTGTTTCAATCAGGGCGTTCGTCCAACTAATGGGAATGAAATTAATATTATGACTCGGTCTTATCACAGCCGTACCAGAATCTAAACATTGTGACACTCATATTCATAATTAGACCAAGACCGTCGCGTGGCGAATTTGTTTTGTTTAACCTCAGCTACCGCAGGACGCGTGAATATGAGCATCTATTCCCCCCCGTTCCAGTCCACCTTTTTGGTAAAGGAAAACCTGTATTAAGTCGCCGGATTTTATTTTTGCAACTATTATCTTGATTGACTGGGTGGGTGGGACAACAGAATCAGAAACAAGCTGTGCCTGGGTTCCTCATGAGTTGCCCGACTACATTCTTTCCTGTTCTCTTATATTCACAGAAAGGACAACCCCGGATTCTCTCGGAATGTGTATTACCTCTGACTGGCGTCCAATGTGTGGATATGATCATCACTGATTTGGTAAGGTTCTGTACTGTGCTACTCTCAAGTACCATAACCTTTATGGAACGCCGAATAGATATCTACCGGTGAAGACACTATAGTTGGGCTCTGATACAATGGACTCTACTAGCGAGTGTCAATGGTTGCAGTCTACAGTGACACCTGGATGTCACTGTAGAATGAGGTCGATCGTTTAGCTGAGTAATTTCTATCGGCAGCTGACTACAGCTACTTTTATACCGTCAGATTGGTGCGAGCAGTGTTAAATCGAAGAAACCAACTCGCGTGGTACACAAACAATGGGTGCCTGGTTCTGTCATTTCAGTTAGTGATGTGGTTAACAACTCCTATCCTGCTCTTCAACTTGCTGTTCTGCCCACTGTGATATATCAAAAGGCATAGCAGCTTGAGGCAGGCTTTTAACAGAGATAATCGGAGATTGCTACAGGTGTATTTATGGAGCGATCACGGAATTTTGCACAAGATCACGCTAGAATCTTCCTGAGGGAGCGAAAAGCGCTGAGCCGAAAATAATCGGCTCTGATTGGCCCCTAATAAAACCAACCGTGACATACCCTCCGGTCCCCAGTCAGTTCGCCGTGCATCCGTTCAGTTGACGTGATGTTCGGTCATTCTGAACGGCTCGCCTTCAAACAGTTGGTGTGGATCTAACTCGCTTTTCAGGTGAGTATTTGAATAAGCTTCGAGGTGGCAACATTCATCCAGCATATATTACCCATTTGAGCAGGCATGAATAGTTATTTTATCGTCGTTAGAAATCATTTGCGGTTTACATCTTACGAATCATGCAGGTATAAGAAGTTGCAGCCTTTATTTTGGTGTGTGAACGCAAAACAGCTGAGCTGTGGATGGCTTAATAGCAGTATTCCAGGGTCCTGTCGTTTTTCCCTAATATCATCTTGCAATTTTCTGAATTTGCATGGTCGAGTTCATTTTGGATGACATTTCAGCTCTGTAATCTCATGTGCTCATCATAGTTGAACTCACTCATTCCTGTTTTATTCTTTTAACTTATAAATAAGGGTATTGTAGTGGTCTCTGTTGTTACTGTGATTTCCGAAGTTGAACTATGGTCTAGAGAAATAAACGCTTCATACATAATTGTGGTTATACTAGTTCAAGTGATTCCTTGTTTTAGCCCACGCTATGAGTTTATTGGGGAATTTGACCAATTTAATGCAGTTGGTCTTTGTTTCTAACGTTTTTGCGATCTCCCTGGATGACCTGATAATCACTGATAATTACATGGTATTTAATTAGATATGAAGATTGTAATTATAAAGCAGGACGTATCCGGTCGTGAAAATCACTCCACTGCGCGCTTCGTCGTGGTTGGGACTCACAAGGGGGAATGTAGCAGGATCAGGCCCGTTTCACTTTGTTTGACAGATTTTACCGTTTGTCACAGCTCCACACAACCATTCACCGCAGCTGATTCCCTCATGATTATAGATTGAAATGGCTTCTTCTTGTTGTAACACTACCTATGAGGTTTCTCAAAAAAACCCTACTTTATTGTTCCATTCCATCCGAGGAAACTGATGTGTTCCAACCAGGACAAAGCTAGAAGTGAATCCAGTGTTTTTCAGACCCAACTAGATCATGCTTTGTACTAGTCTAACTTCAAGTTGGAACTGTACAGCAAAACCAGGAGGAACCATTTTCACACCCATTTTGAAAGCATGCACTTGTGCGCCAATCCTGATGTGTCGTAGAATTTCATGGAACGAAAAAATTCGTAGTTTCGTATACAAAACTGTACACTTTAACCAGTTCACTCATAATAAGACGCAGTGGTTCTTCTTCTGGCCAGCTACTGACTTGATCAGGCAATGCGGCCAGTCGGATTATCATCATCAATCCTCACGGGGTACATGATGATTACCGCGCCATGGGCTCACATTTTCAGGTGAGATTTTCTGGATTCCTTAACACGACCAAATCGCAACAATCCTTTTCTGTTCAACTACACTGAATTTTTCTCACAGGCTATGTTACCGACGGCACTTGCAATGTCCAATTTCCAATTTCCCTGGATCTAACATGTCCATGTATATATTTACATCAATTTTGTCTAGCAGACGCGCAGCCGATCGCTCATTTGTAGCGTATAAATCCTAGCGTCCAGTCCTTTTTCCAAACGGTTTCATCTTCAGGGATAGAAACCACAAATTTCTGCTGTAGTATCTCCGTCAGGGTTCACTATGATTGCTGTGGGGCCGTTCCACGTAATGCACGTTATGTCACTTCGGCGAAGTTCGGCAAAAATTGGCGTACGCGCAGATCAAATGTAGTCGCAAAAACGTAATGTCAACACATGATATGAGTCTGCTTCTTATTGTTTTCCAGGAGTACAAAAACACTTTATTTTTCTTCATATTCTTGAATAAAGCATTGCGTACATCCACCTGTTGTAGAGTTGCGTGCGACTGATCTCTTTGAGCCTGGAAAATACCGTGCAAACTGCAGAGCTGGCTTTCTCCTCGTTCTCCGCATGGGACGCCAGTCTCGGTTACTCCTCGATTATTATCATGACTTACCTATCATCTGAATACCAAGCCTACACGTTGTCCTAGTTTGGCCTAGTTAAATAGTTGTGATATAAGTTCACGCTTTTCCGCTGCCTACAGCATCAACTGCACAGAAAACCTTCTCTGTTATCTTTATGCTGGCGGTACTGCACGCTAGAGGAACCGAATCATATGACTGGTGTGACAGGCGACAAGAAACCCTCTTGCAAAGTGCTCCCCGGAACTACGAAGGAGAGTCACCTGAGTAGAAAGTTTGTTGTAATGGAGATGCACTTGCAACAATTGTATGTTTATTTCTTCAGTCAGCTCCTCCAGTAACTCACACCCCGTGGAATCACCAAACCACATTCCAATGTAAGCTGTTCCAAGTAAGATAATGGGACTGTCATGGCATGTGGCTGTACGCTAGGAGGTCCAGAGCAGCAACAGTGGAACGGATCCACTGGAACGCTGGGTCGTGGAAGGTAACTTTGATCCTAGAGCAGCTGGTACCAAAACACAGGAAGCTTAAATTTTCTTGGTGCGGATCACATTCATACTCGTCTGTCGTTCCCGACAAACACTCTAGTACATTGATATTTGATTAAATTAACAACCACCATGTTCATCTTCTTGTACCGAATTGTACTTCAGTGTCTGTGGAATTTGTTTATAGTTTATAGTTGAACCACTTCTGATTTGCCTATGTAGATTAGCCTATCCGCTGTCGTTTTCTTTCAGGGTGTATTTACCGTTGATCCTAAGAAAGGTTTAACCCTGACTGAACTCGCTGATGGTGTCACTGTGGAAACCGTTGAAGCTGGAACCGGCGCGCCCTTCACCGTGTCTGATAAACTCAGACCAATGCAACAAACTTAGAGGACCGTAGCGACGACCAGAGAAATTATTTCCTCTAATGGTGGTTCCGGGAGGTTCACTTTTACTTTATGTTCCACATTCACTTCTTTTTTTACCTATTTGATGTTTCATCCGGTGCTACTATAATGTCTTGATTGGCACTTTCTGTCAAATACAGACTCACTTCCGACCGTCTCGTTTCCTTTTGTGCCTTCTGGTATGCCATCCACCTTTCGTGGTTGATCTTCCGTCTGCTCGTTTATCTGCATGCTGTCGGTATACGCTGCTCCATTCAGAGGAGTCGAGACCAACGAAAATGTCACTATTGTCGGCAGTCATTATATTCGAACCATACAGGTGTCACAGCTTAATCAGCGACCAGATAGTATGAACGAACTTATTCTACCGATAAAAGCGGGTACTTGCTTTGGGAGACGGGTAAAGGAAAAGCAACCTGGCATACGGGAGATGCTTTGTTGAATGTATTTCGTGATGCAGTCACCTCACTATAAGAACGTTCCATGTAAACACCATCCCCTCTTATAAGGTTCATTTTCACTGAAACAGATGAAATACCACTCAACCAAAGAACACTCGCTAGTACAAATCATTAGTAACGTTGTTCAACACTCCGTTCAATCTGCTTTATGCCACTTAGGTACTAACATGTGTGTACTGCTGTCAATGATAGTGATGATTCACTGTTTGGTGACTATGTCGTGCGCATCAACCATCAATCTGTTAATCTCGGCATCTCCAGATTACACAATCTGAAGACCGTATGTTCACAGTGAAAGTTTGTTCATCCTCCCTTTTCCATCCAACATCCATCAACTGCGTATGACAAGGCTATCCGACGACGAGCCCTTATATCACTTCCATGTCCTCAACGCACGGGGAATGTTTACGGTTTGCAAACTAGTTCTGAAAATTCGGCACTTCATATACCTTAGATATACGCATACATGTCCACGGCAGATGTAAGACTTGTGTGCCTGCTTTAATTCTGTCATAAGCAGGCCTGGTTGAACTATCACACGGAACTCATAGCGACGTGCCTTTTATAATATCACACATAATGAAAGGAAGAAACCTTCATTTTTGCTAGGTAGCTGTTTTACCAGACACAATACAGACGGCTTCGGCTTCAAAGTAAATGTGGAGTTCCCAGTTGGGATTTCGTCCTGTAAATCAAGTCTATCTATTCTGGAAAACCGAGAAACACTGTACTGCTATTCCGTCCCTATTGGGAACAATATCTCATGAAAGTCTAGGGGGCTTCGAACCGTTTCGGACGTGATCCTGTATGTGCCGTTCGGCATTTGGACAATGCAATCGTATACTTTTCTACATTAGTTTTTTCGCAGACAATTTTTTTGAGGTTTGGAAGCGCTCCTTCGCAGTGGTCCATTACCACTAACTGACATCCGTACAATCGAGTTTTTAAGAGGACAGCATCGTTGTCCAGTTTTGTCCACTTGAGAAGCAAAACTGCAGTGTTTCTTGCCGTACGGTGTATGCACGGGAACATTTCTTATTCTGGGCGACCAGGCCTTTCCTCACTCAGACACCATCTTGGGAAGTAGTGTACCCCATGTTTTTTACCAAGTCTTTTCGTTCTCTCCTCGGGACGCTCCTCTGAAGGAAGTGGCACTGGACTCACTGTCAAGACACGTGCACTAACTCCCGAGATGTCACTGCAGACTAGACGCTCTTGATATTTTATCATATCTAGTCAAGTCAGACAAATTTGGTTTACAGATGTGAAAAATTATTCCTTGGTGTCACTAAGCCCGTTTTCCTTCATCTAGAAGTCATATGGGCAAGCGACATCAGGAGCTCAACCAATAGGCGTTCACACGATGGGCAGAAGATCTGTGGTTCCAGTCCCTTCTGGATGTTCCCTTGCTTGTGATGTAGATAATTGGACTCCCCATTTCAGAACGAACCTTGTTGTTCCATGCAACCCTATGCCGGAAAGTTACATATTTCTCAGGATTTGCCGCAGCAGCTTCTCCCTAACAAGCAATATCGTTTGGGGGGTTTGCTGTGTGTTTGCTGGAGGAGTGGGTGTGTTTTGGCGGCGCTTCAAAGAGCCTCAGTTGAGGTGCGTTTATGAAAGAAGCTTCTAGTGAATCAAACAACCTAGTATTATTTCTCACTGCTAATACTTGGCAACTGATCAACCTATGACGTGTTTGCCACAGAAATCTGCCCTGAGTGCATCCCCACATCACGGTTGTCCACCTCCAAAGTGACTTCTTGAGAAACCATTTGAAAGGGGCTTTTTCTGAGAGATAGTCTGTTTAGTGAGGGGTCCAATGAAAAGTACTATATAAAAGCCGGTGCGGACACTGTCGTGATCAACCTCAAGGGTAACAAAATAGTGAGCTATTCCGGACAATGTCAGGTAAAATATTTTACCGAATGTAGCTAATGACCGGCCTTATCACCATCTCAACCGCACACTTAACATGTGCCGTGACAAACTAACGCGTTCAACAAGAGCGTTCATACTTACACAATGTATGCCAGTCCCGGAACACAATGGAACAATGTCCGTGCGCTCAACCGTACACTAGCTGTCGTTTCACCTACAATTGCCGTGGATGTTATTTGGGACAAACGGACAGAACTCTTGGTATCTGGGCTTCAGTATGACACCACTGGTCGGACGGCTTGTTCAGTCACGTCATCACGTATTTGTATACATGGACTCGAAACTGGCCATTCCGCTTTCTGTTCTGTTGCAGTGTAATCGATCGATATTCCTGAAGCACGTTTAGGCGCCACTGAGTAACCGCTGCAGGCTAACCTTGTGGCAGTCACGTTTTGCTTACCCCAGTACATATGAGTGAGTGCACTTCGCTTAGCCTTGCGCTTCACTTATACGTACTGTGTGTTTGTTCGTTTCTTTTGGACTAGGTTACATATGTGGCTACTGACGAGATTGTGCAATTATTCCATCTTGCACATTATATTCTTTCTGCGTTAGTCATTAGCCAAATGGAACACAGCGTTTTAAATCATAAAACAAATATTGAGTTTGTAGTATTTCAGAAGCTTCCAATAGACCAGAAGTAGAGAACATTAGCCGAATAACACACATCACAACTATAATGGATGGAAGAGATGTTCATCAGTGTACTAAAAGTGATCCGTGGTTCGAGCGTTGTACTGGTCTTCCGGTGGGATGGGGACAACTGTATCAACTGACTTCGATCTCATGTGTGCTGTTGCCTACGAACGAGAAATACTTCGACTTCTTGAGTATTGGTCTACCTGACCCTTTGATATATCCATTCTTTTGAATAGTACACATAAAATGGAGATCCACGGGAGTTTAGGTTGACTCTGCCGTTCGCAGCAATCAGTATGCAACTAGGTGATTTATTTGACACCGGTGACCACCGGACAGTCTAAATGCCGGAGGCCTACACACGTGCACGCACCGAACCTGTTTAGTGATAACGGAACTGCTCCCTATACAAAATGTAACAATCTAGTATTGTGGCTGTCACCCTATCGGTGCGTAGCTACTATGCTACCCGAAAGAGGCACGAGGCCCGAGATGCCACCAAGTCGAACTCAAGACAGGAATAATCGGGAATCCAGTTTTGGGTTTGAACCGTGGACGTTCCAGTCAGCTGTAATCCGTCACCACTGACTTGTCTCGAGTACTGGGCGTGCACGAGCCGTACAATCATTCCATCTACCTCAGTTTTATTCACTGATGAATAATGGAATGGGATGACTGAAATGCTCAAGACTAAGGCGTACATCTAGTCATGCCCACTTTGAAGTAGTTCCCGCTAGTTCAGGGGCTGATGTAAATACCGAGTTATACCTTAAGAGCAGAAACTCCGATACACAGGTGCGGTTGGGTGCGTAACCGGGCGCGACTAGTCATTGATGTGGCCTGTCTCGGGATCCACGTCTAGGCCGCCGACAGTTCCCAGTGCAGTTAGGTTTGTTGGTACTGCTCTTACTTTCAGGTATCAAATCATGACTTGACCCCACTTGGAATATCTTCGCCCTGTACATGGTTGGTGTAGGCGTTCGGAGCGTGGGACCAAGCCAGGATAACTCATGAAGTCTCATCTGTCGCTCGTGATTCTTTTATCTCGGCATCACTGATCCGGAGTTTCCACCAAATGCTTCAAAGGCACCAGCAATAAAAAATTGAGTGCCTTTGACTTTCTTGCGCCTGCGAAGACCAGCGTTGTGAATGATATAAGAATATGCAACACACTGCGGATTTGTAGGATGTGATTTAGATTTATGCGTTGGTGTTACCTCGACACCAGCAAATTGACAGAAGCTGTCCTGGCCTTCCATGTTCACATGATTACTTCTTGTTTAGTCAGACCGTTTGGATTAATGTGGCTACCCAGGTAAATTGATTGCTCGACTACATCGATTCACTTGTACTTGGTTCACTAACCAGTTTTACAGCAACGCTTTACACTTCTCAAGTGTGGCTTGCATACCAAAATCGTGCATCGGAATTTTTCCGTCTTTCTTTGCTTGAATTCGGCCCGAAGTGATCTGTATCGTCCGCGTATTCGTTCTCCATGAATAAACGTCCTGGGCTCACTTCTACTTCGGTTGAGTCCCGAATTGCTAGGGTTACCGAGTCTAAAAGAACTGGGGAGAGCGGACATCCTTACCTGACACCACTTGATGTGAAAAATTGGGGCAAAAGTTATACTGTATATTATTACGCGGCCACAAAATTTAGCGCACAACGCTTTAGTCAGGTCAAAATTTTGGTTATATCATTCACCGATGGACATCACCGTAATACTGGATGATTAGTAGAGCAGATGCAACTCTTACATCGAGGCAGAGGGCCATCATCTGTCGCTGAATGAAGTTGCAGTGCATTTGTTGGGGTTAAAAGATGTGGTCCATCCACCAAATCCAGAACGGCGCAGACATAGATCTCTCGCTGTTCAGTCAGTTTACTCGTCTTAATACCCGGAAGAACCTTGGATACAACAGCTACGGGGCTGATACGGCGGTGGTTTATCCACAATGTTCGCTTACTTTTTAGGGCTCGGAATCACCACAGAGATGCTCTCTTTCGAAAGTATTTTTCTTCGACCCAGTTAGTGCGAAGTAGCTCGGTCAAACAAGTTACCATAACTTTTCCGTTTTTTCGAGAGGTCAGGATGCAACTTCTCTTGACCTGGTGGCTCTACCTGTGTAGGAAGGGATATTTGGCGTTTCACCTCAACTTCTATTGGATCGTAGTAGTCTGCAACCCGTTCATCCTCATCAGTCATCTCAATGGCATTGGGCGCATCCAGCTGGATTTATCTTCAGAGCCCGTAGTCCGTCTCTCCAGAGGACGTTTTGGAGTAGTTTGCTTATAGGCCTTCGTCATTGATTGTTTCACTGAATGTGGTAGGTCTGGCCAATCCACCCATGCAGGGCACTACTGATCCCGGCACTGAAAGCTTTCTAACCTTTCTGGGCTTTCGCTATCCACCGGAGCTCTCTCTCCCAAATCGTTTGGGTAAGCTTCATTTTCGACCATTGGTAGTGGATTCTATGGTATCATTTAGGGTCGTTGACCTCGATTATTTTCTGCTTGCTTGTTTGAGAAGCAAGACCGTGCTTTCTTACTCAAGCACCAAGATGTGCTTCCACAGGACGCAGTGAACCGACTTGGGCCTTCATATCCCCTACAAGAACGGTAATATCAGTGTTTTTGCTTGACGGAGCAGTCCGGATATATCTAGGCATCCGGCATCTTTCTCGGTGCACGGTGTGTCGTTAATTAGAGCATACACTGAGGTCACAAACAAATACTGGTTGCCGCATCGACTGACATTCGCCTTGGTTTAACTAAGCATCGGAGCAGCGACGGTACTACTGTCTAGTGGAATTCGGTCAAGCAAGACGTGTTCATTCCTGTGACTGTTAGCGACTCTTATCTCATACGTACCGCGAGTCATTGCCTAACGATCACTGTGGTCCCAGGGAGTGAAATGTGGAGAGACTGGGTTCTTTTTTAGGGTTTGAGGTGCATGACAATGCATAGGTCTTGTGTGCGTTCTTGGGAGGCAACGTACTCAGATCAAGCGGAAAGTCTTGTCTGAGAGGGGGGTGTTAGCTTTACAATCGCCTTCACCGCTTCGTAACGCCCCTTGGAGCTTAAGCGCCCCCTTGCTGAGGCGTGAAAAGTGTCCCCGTTAGCAATGTCGCCGACGGACTCATACGAACACTGAACCTCCGATTTGTATGCTAGCGTGCCTTCGTCGGTCTATTGGGCAGAAATCCGTGACTCATGCTCTTAGTGAACATCCTGTGGTCCATTGGGTTCGTGGAAAGGCAACAGTAGGCATGTACAGCAAAGTAGATCATTTTGTGTCTTGCTTCCTTTACCTCACCCCATTCTTGCAACCCGCAACACAACTATCCGGTAGTCCTGCTTTTGCGATAACCTTTATTAGTATATTACGCAGTCAAAACTAATCACCAGGAGAACGAGTGCCATATTTATATACGTAATTCCCTATTCATAAGGTTGCTGAAAATTCTTCGACAGCCCACGGCCGGTTTCGCCCTTCTTGGGGCTCGTCAGTTAGGCGCAGTCCCCGAGTTTCCGTCAACCTTATGTTCTACTTATATATTTGTTCACAAACGACAGCTGTTGATAAAAACATTGGCTCGGGGATTTCTCCTCTGGTTCAGACCTCCGAAATCTTTTGGGTTCAGTTGTTTGCTTCTTCACTGACCATGAGTTTTGCTCGCATTTTACTCGGTGTTTGTCTGTATTTTTGAATACTTTAGTCTCCACAATGATGTTAGCTTATCGAGTATGTATGCCCGTCAATCCCTGCAGTAGGCATTAATTGTCCCCCAAAACAGAATCAATGTCCTTTGGGATTGTTTTTTTTTTGCATGACCAGTGATTTCAGACGGCACGGTCAGTTCAACCTTCTAAATTGATTCAAACTTTTGGTCAATAAAGTGAATGAGATATGTAGCGACACATGAGGCCTATCCGAAACCGACCACTACTTATCACAGTGCCCCTTTATTTGAAATCGGTGTTAATTTGTGGAAAGTGGTTAGGCAAGAGTAAGAAGGATTTTTACCCGTCAGTCTGAGCATGCCTTTGTTGCTGTTCGTAACTAAGAATGATGGTGAACTGACATCCACAGGTCTATCTTGCTCATTTAGCTTCTTTGGTTGATGTGCATACAATGGCATTTTCAGAATTACCCTAAACTCTTCTTCGGCAAGAGCTGATCCACAGATCGCTAAAAGTGCTTCTTGCTGGACGTATTGCTCGTAAGAAGTTATTTGATGCAAATAAGATCCTCAAAGTGCACCTTACACTTTTGATGGCAAATCGTTCTGCTGCAACAGCCTTTTGGTGCCTAGCTGTCATGATACCCGAAGGAAGCACGAGGGCCGAAATACAGCCAGGTTGTCGAAGCCTAGATAGGGGAAGTCGAGATGCAGAGGTTGGGTTCGAACCACGGACCCTCCGGTCAGTAACCTCCGCTCTAGCCATCTCGCCATCTGCTGTGTATGATAAGAACGTTGAAAAATTCTACGACACCAGCGTATATTCTCGGTCATCCTTGGTCGGTTCGCTTGTTTCGACAGACTGATAGGTGAGTGACTAGCCCGGCCGGGAATTTGCACTCTCAGATAAATGGCTAGTCTCTGAAGTCGGAATATTGGCGTGGGTCTGGTCTTACCGCTCACACGATGCATTGTGACGGCGAATGCGAACGACTTGTTCTTGAAGTCATTTGTATGCAGGTATGATAGGAAACAATTGGAGAGTGGAACTTGACCACCCATGCATTTGAGCCATTATTCTGGGTCGATACGGTCTGCGCGTGTTACCGGAAAGATTGTTCTCACTCTTTTTCACTAAACGCCTTGGTTTAGTCTTTTTTCATGGTCTGTCTTAGAACTAAGGAAAGGCAGTCGGGTAGTGTGACAAACGTATGGATGTTGTCAGCAACAGGAAGTATTACGCACTTGATAGCCGCTTACCTGCGAAGGTGAAAGAAAGAGTGCTCCTTACCTGGCTGTTATTCCTAACGAGGATTCGCATGACAGAATATCATTTTTCATTTACTTGAGGATATTGCGGAATGAATACTGCTCATCAAGGCGTATCCTGCACTGACTCGCCTATGGTTTTCATGCATCCACCATGGAACCGTTTCACTTGATTGGGTGAGTTGTGTGCAATCATGGTTTGAAACTACCTTGAAAGGTACTCATACTACGTTGTGGCGGTTGGCCCATATAAGACAAATCTTGTCATATTCTTCGGGTTGTAGTCTTATCGACTAACCAGTAACATTAGTCTACTTCATTAAAACAACTCCTTTTTTGGTGGTTAAAATGCTCTGTTGCTCTCGGATAACCATTATAATTTTATCGCACTGTTGATCTCATTCTCTTACAGATTCTTTAACGAACTTTTTGGAATCAACAATGGACGAACTGCCGATCTGTACGAAAATAGATGGATATTTGTTGATATGCGTGTGTAGCGGTAGCCAGCTGTTGTTCTTGGTGACAGGAAACGGTCAGTTCTGGCGGAACGTGTGTATGTTTCCTTGTTTACATTCATCTGTTTTCGACAGACACTGATCGCGATTTCCAGTCCTTGAAAACACAATCGACCATGACAGTGGAGCAGTATAAATATAAATTGCTTTCTGCTCTCAAGCTTCACCCAACAGATCCTCAGTTTACCGTTGAAAGGCTGGATTCCAGTCTTCAGATACTGTGGTCTAAGGAAGTAAAGAAAGGAATCCAGGTGCCCTGTTTTCATGGTCATGGTGACCCTTTCGCCAGGTTAAATTCGGGACCCTTTCATTGCCTGTAAGTGAGTCGCCCATGCAGAATATACAGGAAGTAGTTGAAGCGTTGGCCAATCAGGTTCGCCAGCTGAATGAACAAAATTCAAGGGTGATGGAGGAGCACGAGAAGTTGCGGAAAATAGCGGATGCGGCAGTTCAGGTGAACCATACGAGTAATTTGGGCTTTATTCCAGCATTATAGAAGTATGACCAACTGGTTTTGGATACCGAAGCACGAGAAGGCACATTGTTGAAGCATTTCTTGGAAGTTCTGAATGAGAAGAAACGCAAGATAGCGGAGCTTCAGGGAAGGTTTGGTGGACTCTTTTAGCTGATGATGTTTCTCCCTATTCAGCCAAACCTCACCTACACTCCATGAGGCGTGTCTAACAAAGGATACCAGCAATCCTGAACCGCTGGCAAAATCCCTTGCCTCGGAGGACTCGTTGGATGATGGAGAAGAACTGCTACCGAAAATTCCGCGTACATCCAAGAGTGTTTTAAGCCGAGCCTTTCCAACACGCAGAGGAGGGAAGTCCAAGACTGTGTGAGTTCCAGGTTACATTAATCGCAGAGAATGCTAAGCCCTTGTGTCCAAATTATTTTCATGTTTCTTTTCATTTATTTTGTTAGTGTAGTGTTTATCTAGTGTCTGGTTTCATTTTGGGTCCAGGAAACCAAAATTTTCACTGGAGTATATATAGTAAAAGAAAGATATGTAAGATCTAGTGTATACAAATACAACCTCGTAAACCTAAGGCGTCCGCTTTACCAACATTTTTGGGCGAGTTGAGATCAAGATGGGCGAGCTAACACTGCTGCAATGTGAGCATACAAATAGTCAGTCATATTACCGTTTCTCCTAGCTTTCAGGATTCTTCACTGCTATTTCGGAACTGTGTACAAGAATAGCCTCAGTTTATTTAAGTTGAGCTTCATTCAGGCAAAGTATCAACTGAATAGACTTTAATCCTTTTTGTTGCTCCTGATTCCTTGGTTTATAAAGATCTGATCGGGAAATTCCTAGTCTTCGTGGAAGGTTGACTGAATTGTCTTGCCAGAAACCACCTGAAAAGAAGTCGGTATCTCTTATTTCTAGACTGAAGCAGCCAGTATCAAAAGCAGAAATGCTGTTCTTTCGTGGCCACAGGAGATTTCACGAAGCTGATTGTCCGTCTTCTTTTGACAGAACACTCTATTTTTAAGGTTACTGAGTAAGCTTCGGCAGCCCACTATCGGTTTCATCCTTGGGCTTAACAAGCAAGCCTAGTCCCCGGATTTCCATCAATCTGGTGCTCTATTTGAAAATCATAGTGTACGTACTTCACGAACGTCTGGTCACAAAAATTCGAGCATGAATTTAGACAGACAGCGTTCAGTGTAAAGTATTTGTTACTCTTACCAGGATCCAACTCACCGGATGAAAGCCATTTGAGCTTACTTGAGGATGAGTCGGTTCAAGTTTTTAACTGCCATTAAAACCAGCAGCGACTTCCTACACATAGATATGAAAACAGTAGCAAAAATACCTCTTGATACTCTAAGCGAGTTAGCTATTAACCTCAAACTGGCCGCTCGTTTGACACTTACGGCGGTGTGGGCTCCGAAGTTAATTGGATGTTAATTGGTACAAAATGCCTCATCCCGAGAACCTTGTTAGACCTTCTTCCGCTTTACAGCTTTGTGAAGAATCTCCCTGGTCTAGTAAAGTCAGAGCAATATACTCTGTGACCAAGAATTACAACTGAAACTGGGCTCGTCGGTTGATGCGTGGCCTGGTCAACAGTTTGGAACTGCTAATCTCTCCATCCCGCTAAAAACATACGTGACGAATCACTATGGGGACCAACGGACCCGTATGGCTGAAGTTTCCGTTTTCCCACTACACCCTTTCAGTGAGGAATTAAGTTTATATTTATTTATATCTATCAGAAAACAAGGAGCTAGTGTCTGAAAAGGTAGGTTTTGAGATAAAACACATGATGAAATATACTGTCTCAGGGTTAGCGACGGTGTAAACCAGTTGATTGCGCTAACATGACCAAATAGCCTTGATAAATCAACTCGAAAGCTTGTTGTGTTTTATTTCATTTCGCATTACGCCTTTACAACCCCCTCAATAATATGTTTCTGTTTACAGAAAATCCGTGCCGAAGCCACCAGGAACATCATCTTGCTCGGCCAATAATGCGTCGCTGGATGAGCTGCTGGATTCCTTGTGATAAAGTCCACTTTTCCCAATCAAGACAGTTGCATATTTTGTCGTGCCGTAAATGTGCACACGAGTTTCTTAATTAACTTTTATTCATGTTTCTCGCTAATTGCGTCATTTTCGTCTGTCTTGACTGTGGAGGTTGGTCAAGAAACCAGTTTATTGGATATTATTGGATATTATGACCAACTGGAATACGGAAATTCTCGTACAAGCCATTTTTGTTGCTTAAAACCCAAATGATATCAACTGTTCAGTAGACAAACTTAGATAATGAAAAACTGACTTAACTGCGATATCAACACCAACCTTCGAGTCGCCAACGCCTCACTGGGCAGATTTTATCAAACGTCAAAAGGATCGAAACATTCTACAGGCTAGATGCCAAACGGTGCGCCAACCGGGTACAATCTTTGCGAGAGTTTTACTTTGTTCATGTGAAAAATGAAATAAGAAGCTGTTCGCTAAAATAGGACCAGAATGCTTGACGGTGGTCCCAGGATCACAGGCGCTTCCCTCCGTCGATAGGTCGTATGAATTTATATTCGAATAGATCTGTTACACGCTCACTCAATATAAAGTCGAATTGTCATGTTGGACGAATTTTGCTTGTCGTCGGGCTAAGCTGAGGGGTCTCGGTGCGACCCGATAAAAAGTCTCACCCATTATTCGGCCATCCCAGTTTGACAACGAAATTTCGATACACCCTGAGCTACTCAATAGCTTGTGGGTAGATGAACATATCGCAGCAACGACGTACGAACCGTCTCGCGAGAAGCCCAATAGTTACCGGCGTTGCGACCATAAATGCACGTGTGCATGTGCCAAATGTACGACACATTGGACCTTGCTGTCTGGGCTAGATCAGTACCACACTGCGTGAATCGCTGAGCACCTCAAGCTTGTGACTGGTTTGCTGTTCTCCGTTAGGTGAATCTGTTTTTGGTCTCCACAAACCAGCTTGTTACCATGCCGTATCGATAGCTGAGTGAAGCATGAACTGTTAGTTGTCCAACCTGAGTACATTGAGTAAGTTTTAGAAAAAGTCTTCAGATGTGGTACCACAGTGGTGTATCGACACACTACCGAACTACAGTTGCCTTTCAAGCCATTCGATCCATTACCACGTGGAGAGGTCTAATGAAGTGAGTTCTCTTGTGAACTCACTATTCAGTACCTTATTTGATCAGCTAGTCTGCTGACACAGGCTTCATCCCATTTATCTGGAAAGAGGATAATATTGGCTGCGCGTTAGAGAAGTACCAATCGATGGGGAGTACCTGAAGCACTCAACTACCAACAACCAAATATCTCCCCTGCACAACACAGATCCATGCCGAACCTCTCCTACGTTATAAAATGCTGTTTTTTAAACTACTTGATCCAAGCAAAAAACGTCGGACCCTTAGATGATGTCACAACTCCAGGCTTTGTAGTGGGCTGTTATCGTGTTCCCTACATATCACTACCCCATGAACTCAAAGCACGCGGATTTGAAGGGGTAGTGCTGCGACGGATTGCTGTATTCTTTCCACCTCGTGCCTTCGTTCCAAATTAGTGATCTTCCTCCCCGGTAACAGTGAGGATCCCTCGTAGCTCTTTTAGGACGATTAATTAATAATTTCCCTTAATGGTCTGTCGGACGCTACGATGAGCCCAGCTCTTCGTTTCCGTGACGACCTCAATCCCAATACAGTCCCACTAGACAGTGAACTGGAATAGCGCTAGGCTGGAATTTTCGTCTTAGAATCTAAACGTCCGGCGGAGAGTGATGAAACATTTGGTGACAAAAACATCGGGCAATAACCAGGTTGGACCCGAACGATCTGGATACCTGGCAATCTTCTTATGTGTCCCTGTCAATTAACCACTGGAAACATA
The DNA here is from genome assembly GCA_003604175.2 of Clonorchis sinensis. Taxonomy (NCBI): domain Eukaryota; kingdom Metazoa; phylum Platyhelminthes; class Trematoda; order Opisthorchiida; family Opisthorchiidae; genus Clonorchis; species Clonorchis sinensis. The sequence continues at coordinate 137,028,263 of CM030370.1, forward strand.
CTGACACCTGTGGATTTTAAGGTTATCTAAGACGTATCTTTCACGGCCCCCGTAGTACATCAACCAGGTGCTTTATGCCGGATTGTGGATGTAGTACTGCTGTGTCGGAAACGCCATGCGTACGACTACGAGGATTATTCGTTGTTGATCTGTTCTCCGAGCTTCAAAATAGACTTGCAAACGCCTCGTCACCATACGACGGGACATCAGTGCGCGTTTGGGTGCTGATGTTTCCTCATATGTTGACGAAACTTTTGCGACTCAAGTACCAACTCGGCTAACAGATCAGCAGCCACCTGGTCGACAACCAGTAAACTCGCCCGAGTTACCAATATTTCGACACATCGGCCCCAAAGATTGTTGCTTGGCTTCGGATAATGAACAGCAGAAGACGCCTAGATGTTCCTTATCTCTTCCCGTTGGACGACAAGCGCATGTGGGGCGCCACTTTCCAACATGCCCACTCTTAGAAAGTAGTTTATGTGCATCATCCCTTGCCTTCCACTCCAACGGAAGCAGGGAGGGACATAGAGCGAACCCGCTCAGGTTGTCAGCACATATTTGAACGGCAACACTTTTTCTTGCTGCAACTTGCTTACACCGAATGGCTGCCACCGGTGGCTTTCAAAAAAGTTTTAACACTTTTGGGTGCATATATCAGTGACGGCTGTAGTTGGAATACTTTTGTTTAATGCCATAACTGGGAGTCGTGCTATGACCTAATCTCAAAGTTTGTTTTCGATGGGAGATTGGCGAGTCTGAAATCTAGCAGCCGCTGGTCCCTTCGATTAGAAAGGCTTGGGCCGCGACACTATGGCGGCAGACCAAATCCACCCCCCCCCCAGATAGTCCAGGGGATATAGCGATTCTGCCCTTTGCTTGAAATCCGACTCGTCATGTCGAGTTATTCAGCACATTTTGCCAGCGAGCAAACTAATCAAGGTCACTCGCATGATTTCCTCGGTTTAAAGGCTGTTGATGATCATCCAGGTCAAAGGCACTTAGTGGAATCGAAAGCTACGAGGTGTCTTTGATGGACTAAAACAGACAGGCGATTGAGTTCAAAATACCAGTCCAAACCTTTGAGCCCCATCTAGGCATACCAAAGTACCAGTGATGCTAGGAAAGCATTCCACCAGAATTTCTTCGGCAGAGGTGAGATTGCTTCAGTAGGCAATGAAATTTGGTGAGTTGCGAAAATGTGAACGTATGTTTGGGTGACTTTTGGTTCGCTCACATACGCGACAAAATGCAATATTTTTGCATAAAATGTTTTATTCCACTCTCAAACGTTTTGCACCTAGGAGCATTGTGCGGCCGAAGAGCCTCCAAGTCAAACGAGCCTTGATCACGCCTGGATAGGACCTTTCGCGTCCAACAGAACCTGACGGGGTGAAGTTAGTCGTCATGCGTTGAGTACAGGAGGAGTGATGTGAGAGAGACCTCAGAAGGTTCCACTCCACATTTATTGATGACGTCTTCTGGTTTGGAGGTAAGCCAAAGGTAGCATCCGGGCGTCGACTGACCATTGTCTTTACCAGCTCATCATTCAGTAATGGATTCGGCTATTTTTTCTGGGGTGAGTCTAATGAAAACGTTGGAATGGTGTAAGACAGCTCATTTTCGACAACAACTCTGGATTCTGACGGGTGGAAACCAAATGCGAATAGTGCAACTTATTTGTCCTAGGTGCAAACCATTTATTCCGTATGAATGACTAGTATAGTGGTTGTCCTTCCGTTAGGGCGCACCTCCACTGATGGTTCATCATTAGGCCCTACGTGGGAAGGAAGATTATATCCTGTTCTCGGCTGGGTTTGGGAAGCAACTTTATGCATTTTCGGGTTCCGAAAGCGGTGCCGTCCGTAATGTACTCACACGGAATCCGTCAGCAGACTCATCTCTTCGCAATGTTTACCAACGATGACAAAAATTTTCTTGTGCTGAGTGTAAGTTCAAAGAAGTGTATGCAAACTTGTTCAAGGCAGTGTCGGATATGCTATCAACTCATGGGTTTGGGCTGCGCTCCAACCCTTCATGAGCTAGTAGCCCCGGGAAGGGTTAGGGAAAGGCTATTCGGTTGGTAGACGGGTTCCGTCATCAGTGCTGTTGGAACACGTTATGACCGAAGTGCTTGTTATATTTATATTTGAAGTCGAAGTTATCCTAACAGGTTGGCAGCTTGTTTTCATTTACCTAACTATATGTTTGAATATGTATCTCAAAAACATTGGGCTTTTGAGGTCCAGTGAGCATTTAGTTCCATTGATAACAAGATACCGTTGACAGGGATTTACACAGGGGTCTGAACAAGCGCGGCACGTTACTGATACCTTTCTCAAATTTTTGGTGAACAATCATTTGCTTGCAATGCATGTTAGGCGGTAATGGGAGCTCGTCTGACAAGATGTTTGGGTGAGTGACTTAGTGCTTTCACCGGAACGAAAAACTACCGGAGGGGTATACAGTTAGTTAAACAATCCAGGTGGAAGTAAATCACAATAGTCGGCCTCAGGATGTTGAAGTGAACAGGTTGGATGAGATTGTTCAGTAGAACAAAAGCTTCTGCGTTTGTTGGAGCGAGACAAAGAAAGTATTCGATATATCCTATAATGGGACTCTGCTCCTGTTTGTGAGTAGCGTGCATCGTCTAGTGGATGCATGTTAACTGCTTTATTTATCCACGCGTTCTACGGCTAGATCGGGAGAGAGCGGGGGAGAGCTTGAACGACTACCGTACGCATCGGGCTTAAATCCGAGACCTCCGTCAGTTTCTGCGTTGTAAAAATGTATTAATTTTGTCCCTCGTGATAGATCACAGTAGCAACCTGTTAATTCCGTCGCGTTCAACATACATAGTTTGTTGTCCTGCTGGTGTCACTCTACGTCAAACAGCTCATCCAAGTTTTCACGTGGGCTCACTCACGACTGATTGAATTCATTTCGATCGCGAGTAGTTGGGGCAATATTCGGCCTCCCGTTGAATCTGACTTTGTAGTCACCAGATTTATTAGAACTGCATAATGTCCTTTCCAAACCTCTGCGTTACGGAATCTACTGGCTCACTCCTTTTGCCAGAGCCTTATTGGATTGGGATCATTTGGGCTGTTCACAATTCGGTGGTTAGCAGCAACTGTGCTCAGCTACCACCGCACATACCAAGCTAAGCAATCCGGTGGAAAACATCCCTTATTGGTATTACCCCCTAAACTGCAACCAGCTGACGCGGTGCGTGATCTAGGCCGCTGACTTCTTTTGGATGTTTCATTCGGACACGTGATCACCGTTCTCATCTGTGGTGACTCATCCACTCATCTCGTAGACCGGAAGCTGTGTACATGAACCTTCCAGGAGACCCATATCCCCAAGCCCTGGATCAGTTGTGCAGAAGAGTTTTAGCACTGAAGATGCCAAACTAATGGGCAATGTTCAAGCAGTCATCAATGGGTCTAACTTGAGGAATACTTTGAAGGAACTAGAAGTTTCGTTCCTACTTGAGCGAGAAGGGCGGTTATTGAGAGATACAAAGTGTTGAATGCGAGCAAGAATAGGTGTTCATTTGGGTACCTGTTTAGATAAAGAGAGGGAGAACGCACAATTCTGCTTTAATGAACCAATGGCGCCCAGTTTGTATAATCCACAGAACGCAAAGTGACAAAATAATCTGCCTACTGCTGCGATGATCCCAGTAAGCTGCTGCAACATTTCAAGAATACTTTAGGAATGCTTCAAGAATCCTGGTTGAATAAACCCGTTCGCCTTTGTTTACTCTGGAGTGTAAGGACGCGCCTGAGCTAACCGTATAGAAAATAAACTTGTCTCACTAATCTCAGCGTTCGCATACCTGAGGCCGCTGACAGCTGCACGTTCCCAGTCCGTCCTATCGCGTTACCCTACTTTTCTTCCGACATCAAACTCGAATAGCCAAAGCTTGCTTGTGCACCCTCTGAGCTCACTCAAATTTTCCGTCCCCTAGGTTCCCTCGTCTCGAGGCTGACGCCACTGTCAAATATTCCGCATCACCTGTTTAGAACCTGCCCAGGATTTATTTTAAAAGTACAAGCTCTATCCTCGACTACCATGGAATGCACTAAAAATTGCTTCTAGGTGTGTCCACTTCAGTTGCACTAGCATCCACAACAAGCCAATGAAACCGCCTGGTCCTCAGTCTTATATTTCTTTACCTTCTGCCTTCGACCAATGTATGACTAACCTCTGAAATAACGGGACATATGGTAGGCCTGTTTGGCTCGTTTCAAATTCCTTGAGGCCGAATTACTAGTCTGGTTGCTTAAGAATTGTTTGTTCTGTCCGAAACGCCCATGGTCGTCCCGAATCCGAACTTTATTTACGAAGGCAGATCAGTCTCTTCCACCACATCAACGTTCTCTGACAAATTTGATTTTAACGCGGCCGAACTCCTACAGTTTATACCAGACCTATACAGATTCAACTCTTTAACAGTAAAGGTTTTCGGCTGCCAAACAGACACTTTGAATGTACCCTCAAAATCAACGTCGGATTTGCCTTTTTCCTCTTAAATACAGCGGTATTATTGGAATAGCACCAAAGATCGCTCCAACCTGAGCGGCTCCGTGTTGGTGAATTTCCGTGAAATATGGGCCGTATATTTGACCGCTGACACTGCATGACAGATGCGATTGTCATCTTTCCCTCATCATGTGCCATTCCGTCTTTGAATTTTCTGTGATTTATGTATTCCCTCCCAAAATTAACATACGATTGTGACGTCTTCACCGGCATAACAATTTATCTGTGTTCAGTTAAATTACGGCAGCAACCTTCAACCGATCGGAAGACCAGGTGTTCCTACACGTTTATGCAACGTCCAAACAGTTCATCACAATATGCAGCCCACCATCTGAGAATAACAGGGTACCAGACATCTGAACCACAAACCGATTCTGTTGAAATTCCGCACCGAGGGTTTAGAGCCTACATCAACCTTTACTGGGTTATTGTCACAATATCTAAATTCTAAGGAACCTTCCGAACAGAAAACTGTACTTTCTTTGGTACGCGACTGTTAGGCACAAGTAGCACAGAAACAGGACATTGAACTGGCGAGTAATATCTGTTGCTTTAACTAAACTGAGTTGCCAGTAGATTCGTGCGTGCGCACCACATGGATGCTGACGCATGGAAGTTCCAAAGAAAAGCTAATAAATGTAAATTTACATCACAAACATTGAAGGAACCACGATAAGATGGCATCGCATGTCTACGGTTATCACTCCCACAGCCTTTCGATTCTTTATTCTCGTGCAGAAGCCCAAAGCCGTTTTCCTTCTTTAACTCACATTAATATGCACGTTAATAGTGCTGATCTTCCATCAAAACTGCGTGCTGATTCTCCGTTTCCATCGGTTCCTCTTGCTTATGTAACCGTCTATGCTGCTTGGTGAAGCACACATATTAGGGCTAACTAAAATGCACAAGCAATCGTAGCACACGGATTCACGGATTGATACACAGGAGCGAGGCTTTCGCCCAAGTTTCCCGGGTCGGTTTTGTTCTTGTCGTTCAGCAGCTGTCGTTCACCTAAAAGGCACAAGTGAAAAAAGGGTGTAGCACTGCTCTTTAAGTTCTCAGCGCGGGGCAGTATGTTTGCCAGCGCGAGGACTCGCGTAAATAAGTGTCTAATAGTGTTTTGAACTGAGTTCTAGAGGGAGCGTGGACAACCGTATCAGGAAGGTTATTCCACGCAGCAAATACCCGAAATGAGAAAAAAGTTTACCTAATGAATGGACTTGAGACCGGCAACCATTTTCGTAGCAGCTCGCTGGACACGCTCAATGAGGATTACGTCTTTCGTGCGTCCTGAGTAGACAACCGGGTTGGCATATTCAAGGAGCGGTCTGACATAGGCCCCATAGAGTATTTGGAAGTCCGTGCGAGTAATACGAGAGAAGGTACGCCGAATCATCCGTAGAACAGCGAATGCCTTCTGAGCCGATTTCTCAAGGTGCAGTGAGAAGGACAGGTTTGGAGAGAGCCAGATACCCAAATCTTTTTTGGCATCTATCCTCGTGATGTCTTCTGGTCCTTTCTCACCATGCATGACAAAGGAGTTCGCTGAGTCTCCTCCAAATGACATATGGACGCACTTTTCGTCATTCAGAGGAAGGTGCCAGTCCAACGACCACTGCTTTGCGGCGTCTACATCAATTTGGAGGGCACTGGCATTGGAACTCCACGATTTCAAGTCGTCCGCAAAAAGTAGACATGGACTTGAAATAACATCTGGAAGGTCATTGACGTATATCAGAAACGGCAAAGGTCCCAAAACGGAGCCCTGAGGAACTCCAATGGAGACCGGCGCCGCAGAAGAGTAGGTCGAGCCTACTTTCACTCGGAATGATCTGTCTGATAGGAATGCCTTGATCCAGTGTAGGATTTTCCCTTGAATCCCGTAAGACTCGAGTTTGTGGAGCAGAGGGACGTGTGGGACTCGATCAAATGCTTTTGAAAAGTCGAAAAATATGGCATCCGATATGAGTCCCTCGTCCTTGGCTTGGGTTAAGCTGTCCATAAATACGAGCATGTTCGTCACGCAGGAACGGTTTGGGAGAAATCCGTGTTGAGCTTGAGAAATCAAGTTGTTGGAAGTAAGGTGATCTAGAATGGCTCGCTTCAGAATGCGTTCCATCACCTTGCATGGCACGCTAGTGAGGCTTATAGGCCTGTAGCTGCCAGGCGATAGTCGGTCACCAGTTTTGTAGATTGGCGTGACAATCGCTTCCTTCCAAACAGAGGGAAGGTGGCCTTCGTCAAGCGACTGACGAAACAGCAGATGGAAATGAGTTGCCAGTGTGTACGACGTTTCCTTCAGGATCCTTGGGTGGACTTCGTCGGGCCCCAACGCGCAGAATGGGTTGATCTTGTGCAGGAGTTGACGAATGTCCTCCACCGTGAATACCAAGTCGGTTAGATGCCGTTCGTAGGTACGCCTTGACAACGTTGGATGTGACGAGGACGCTGGGACTGAATACAGACCTGCATAGTGATCTCTGTAGAACTCAGATACCACTATTGGGTCACTCGTGGGTTCCCCGTTCCTGTCCCTCAGGGAGAACGCGGATGGCTTGTTTCTTCGGCGATGTCGCATGTATTTGAACAGCACATTTCTGTTCTTCCGGGCGAGGTCTAGAATGGTGGCTTGTTTTCGTATGTTCCATTGGCGGATTTCCGATTTACAGCGGTTCCGCATTTTACGAAATGCCAGCTCATCTTCTGTGTCTCCTGTAGTCAACTTTTTGAGAAATAGTTGTGACCTCTTTTCCAGAAGACGCCGGATTCTTTTGGGTAGTTTACGGCTCATCCGACTGCGTGCTGTTTTTTTTGGGACTAACATCGCGTCAGCCTCGTGAACTTTCTGGACAATAGTCCTATATAAGTCTTCCACTGAGGCTGGCCCCAGTTTCACTTGGTTAAGAAAGATGCGCATTCCCGAAAAGTCTGCACGGCAGAAGTTTCGAATCCACGTTTGGGGTTCGGGATTTCTGGCCCAATAGCAGATGAAATCAAAGGTGAGCACACAGTGGTCGCTATGTCCCAGTGGAGCGTTAATTGTCACCTGATCAACGAAATGTCTTTCGTTGGTGATGACCAGATCCAGGAGGGACGGTTGTTGGCCCGCGCGGTATCTGGTGGGTGCAACGACATGTTGAGTCCAAGCGCTCTGTTGAACGACTTCGGTCAACGCCGCTGCAAAGGGTCCACTTGATCCGACGCACTGGAGCTCCGTCCAGGGGGCCTTTGGAGCGTTGAAGTCACCTACCAGCAGGAGATGAGTGAAGTGGTAGCTGGAGGAGAGTTGCCCAAGGGTTCGTATGAGGAAGTGGTCATCTTCCGGAGGACTCGAGGGGCTACGGTAGACCACACCGAGAAGGAGAGAATCGGACCCGCGCAGCGGGACTTGAAGCCACAGTGCATCACAAAAAGGTGCAGGAGTGGTATCAGAGAGGACAATCGGGATTGGCAGGGCCGCATGTAAGTATAAAGCAACCCCACCAGCTCTCCCTCGTTTTGAGTCAGCTCGAAAAATAGAGTAGCCGTCTATTGAGATCTCCGCGTCAGAGACATCTGGTGTGAGCCAGGTCTCTGTGAGTGCGATAATGGACGGCTGTTCAAGACAAATTGACTGTTTAATATCGCAAAGTTTGTTGAAGAGGCTAAGACAGTTTGTGGACAAGCATTTCAACACTGTCTCTGCTGCCTCCGAAGGTGAGGAGCCGAGAGTTGTGTAACCAGGGAGGTTAGCAGGCTTAATAGCTGCACGTCGGGTTTGAGTCGAGGGCTCCGAGGGGACCTCTGAGGCATATTTGTCTGCTCCCTCGATTGGTGGTTTCGTGGGTTGCTTTTCATTTGCAGGGTTTTTTTCGCCCTGTGGGAGCCCGGTTTGCGCGGGCCTATTAGTTTTGGTGGACGAAGTTTTTTTCCCCGTGGGCGAAAATTTCGACCATTGCTACTTGTAGCCCTTTCTTTAACTTCTTCTGGACGGCCAGGTTCGCTGTTGCTCAATGGGCGATCTCGCGTCTGTTTGGTTTCTTGGGCATTTTGGCGCGATTTGGTCGGAAAGGTGCCTCTGTGATGCTTTGAGCGCTGGGTGGCAGCACCGGGTAGTTTTTTTGGTGGTGCTCCCATGAGGCTGGTTTTCTCAGAGGACTGCACCTTGAAGCCAGCCAGCAGTTTTCTGATTTGGCGAGTTGTATATGGCTTGTTTTGCCGCAGTCGCCTTTCTTTCGCGCCTGTGTGGTCATCCGAGTCACCCGCGATCAGCGTGGCCAACTGGGTGTATGAGGGACTGTTCGGCTCGCCGTGGTCAGGCTTGTGGCTTTGATTGTCATGGTCCTGGGCAAGAGTTGTGTCCACAATCAAAGAGGCTACTTTAGACGGAGTGGAGCTAGAGATTGGCAATTTCACAGCCTCAGTGGATGTACGGTTCTCGCAGCATTCCCCGATGTCGACGTCAGCGCATGTGGTTGGTTTGCCGGTAGGCTTCGCCACTTGACTCCGCTCGTTTGACCCAATCCAGCTCGGTTGTAGCTTGGGTGCGGAGTTCTCTGTTGCACCTTTGACGTCTGTTACGGAAAGAAGTGCTGATAACTGTACGTACTTTGGGCGCTCCGTCCACGTGAGACTTGCCTCCTCCAGAGCGTCACTGCCTATAGAATTCGAGGGGTCCGCGGTGGTTGAGTAGAAACTGCTGTCCGGAGTCGCGGTCGTTTGCCTCGGCGTGCTTTCAGGAGCACAAGGGGCTATAACTACAATCGGTTTGGCCTTAAGTTTGGGATCGGCCGAAATGGCGCCATCCGGAAGCTTTTTCCGCATCTCTTCCCTAGAACTGCTGTGGCCTGGCTTCCGTGCGTCTAGAGGGCGATCCTCAGATAGACGCCTGATCGTTGGATTTGCCTTTTGGACGCTGACAGCCCGACCCAAAACCTTCTGTACGGCCGACGGCGAGGAAAGGGTAACGAGAAGCCCGAGTGTTCGCTTGCTTCCCTTCTGGCGTAACCAGTCTGCGTGAAGCGATTCGTGGTCAGGCTTTGAGAGGACACTGCCAAGGAGCGATTGTGCCTGCTTCGTTGGCGTGACTTTTCTAGAGAATGACCCCCAGATTATCAGTCTGCTCTCCCTTACGCGTCTGTCCACTAGAGACGCCGTGGCGGTCTTTATTGCCGCATCGGAGAGCTGGATAACCTTTTTCGCAGCCAGCAGACCAGGGGTGGATAGTGCAAGGTACTCGTTCAGCGAGGAAAGTTCCTTGTCAACTTTCGTCCAGATCGCTGCATTTTTAGTGTTTGCGTCTGTCAGAGCTTTAGAGAGAAGCTCGAGTTTCGTTGCGAGTACATCGATTAACGAGGAGCACTTACACTGGTCTGTGATTCGGTAGTGAGGAATTGGTCTTGTTTTTTATGGCTTTGTTTTTTATGGCTTTGTTTTTTATGGCTTTGTTTTTTATGGCTTTGTTTTTTATGGCTTTGTTTTTTATGGCTTTGTTTTTTATGGCTTTGTTTTTTATGGCTTTGTTTTTTATGGCTTTGTTTTTTATGGCTTTGTTTTTTATGGCTTTGTTTTTTATGGCTTTGTTTTTTATGGCTTTCTTCTTAGTTTGGGAATGCATTGCACCTTAATGTGGAGGCAGCTGGCGCATACAAACGGGTCAGGAGAGTTAGCCGGTTGGCTTACCTGGTCGTCCTGTAATCGCGTGCATTTAAAGTGCCACCAGGCCTTGCAGGTGTGGCATTGCATACCCCGTCTCACGTTCGATGGACAGCCATTTCGCCCACATCTGTTGTGGACCATCGATGACTGCAGAGAGCAGCCTGCATTGACTAGTGACATGAGTGCGACTAGATGCAGAGTAGAAACTGGGTGCAAAGTAACAGGGATTATAACGTAAATGTTATGTTGGTGTGAGAAAATTCAACAAATAACACGTATAAACTCTGTAAATAGTTTGAATAATGAAAGAATTCTTTCACGAATTAGCACGAGGGAAAAACGAAACCAATTTCGAACGTACCGCGCGTCCAATCCAACTGCCATTATCTCGGCTAAGGGATACGCAGTCAACCTTCCGACCATGGCTGTGGAAATCTTAAGCAGTCGCGTATGCTGCAGCGTTGGAAAACTCATAAACTCAGTCAAGTGGTTTGAGCAAATTTCAGGATTTTACTACAGCTTACGAAACTCAAAATTTAATTCCTTCGGTGAGAAAAATTCATCAAGTACCACTGCAACCACTGCACATCGTCCTAACGACGGAAAACGGTGCCGACTGTTTGATGAAACAGCGCAAGACTTTAACGTGGGCAGGCTGGGCAGTCTGTTTCATCATCATCATTATCACCTCCGAAAACCGCTTACTTGCCTACAGTGGTTATAGATTCTACAGGTTCGTTCACCGATGGTTTGTGGAGATGTGGCAGGTAGCTGCGCATTGGAGATGACAGCTAATAGAATTGATGCAAAAATACAGAGTTGTCAGCGAACATTTACCGGGGAAGAGAGCTATTCATTGAAGGCAATAAATTTGATACCCAAGCGCCATTGATGGCGTGGGTCATGTCTTACACTGGCTCTACCCATTGATGTGCCACGTCTTCAGCTCATTTTTAAGTCGACCAGTTTGCGAGTGAATTACTGAAACTTCTTTTTAGCTTCCAGTTTCACTTATCGTTGCTTTCCTGTGGCCAGCTGTTCGTACCAGTTGGTATAGGGCAGGGCTGTCTCATGTGGCAAAATCCTTCTCCATCTCTCGAGAAAAAAGTAAGGGTGAGGGCACGAACAGTTCGTCTCCAGACGTTCCTTTCCCGGCTGATTTGCTATTCTAAAATTGCATCCCGCCTGGCCTATCTTTTCGGCAGTCAGAGGAACATCCATATACAATTTCACCTCCCGTTGAAGCAGCCTATCCACTGCAGTCCACAAGTCACTCGTCGGTTCGTCCGTAAATCCGTGAATTATTGAAGTGGTTGACGAGCTTCTGTGTTGCAATGATCCCGTTGACTACACCTGCCAGAATGTCGTTCCATAATGTGCAACTATACCAGGAAAGCCAAAGGGGTGCAGTCAGACCAAGACCAGTGATACCCCGTACCACGAGCAATCCTGCCACGGGCGGTCTGGGGGTGAAGTCGTATTGTCCTCTGCGACAGGAGTTTGAAGGCAGTAAGCTGCTTTCCCCAGGCTACCAGCATCCCCATATCCATGAAAGCAGTGATGCAGCTTTCCTCCAGGGAAGGACGGGTTAGAAGAGGTCGGCCCTAAAAACCGCACACTCCGATCGCCCAACGGTTGACTGTGACCGCAGGCGCCTTATTAAATACGGTCAAAATACATTTAAAACCAGAGTCCGATACTGCTCAAAAGGCTTCTGCTCTGCGCATTTGCATTGAGAGTGAGACGGCTATGCCCTACTCTTTGTGCCTTTGGCCAGGCCAGCTCCCTGCGGCCATGCGTTTTAGATTATTAAGTCATCGGCCCGGGTAGGGTCATCCAAGATCACCCTGCTGTCCGCTAACTCTTGGGTGAGGTTTTTTGGTCAGATGCTAGGGCCGGGACCCCCGGACAAAACCCTACATCCTCCCACAGCATTCTTAGTCAGACTTCTGAGTCAAAGCCCCAAGGTGAGGTACCTCAACTAAACTCTTTTGTTCGATTTGATGAATCGATAAGCATCGTTTACCCTTGCAGCTCTTTGCTCATTGGTTTTCTCACACACTATTCTTTCACCGTACAGTGCAGTGCAATCAACCCATCCGCGAACCCTCTAGACAATGTTCCATGTCTTAACCGTCGCCCCGAAAAATAAACTAAAATACTCAATTACTAGCCTAAAAAATTTGTCCACGTTGCAGCTTTTAATGTCCGTAATCTATGTCAATTTGGGCAACATGCGTCATTTTCTGAAACCATGCTCTCCCTATCTATCGGTGTATGTTGTCTCCGAAACACACATACAAGACCCTACTTCGGTCGTGCTCTTCATGCCGCTCTGGACACGGTCAGATGTTTTACCACTCACACTGTGTATCTGGTGATTCCGCCTCACTGGTTCATGGTATCTACGTTGTGGAGGTTACACTCACCTACGAGGCCGTAGGCGCCCTGCTGGACTGGATCATAGTAAACACTCGCCTTTGTGATGTGTGGTTTTCTAGCTCAATTAAGATTAACGCGGTAAACAGTATTTGTTTGTCGCATCAGCGTACGTCCCAGCAGACTGCAGTTCTGAGACTGAGAAAAACGAGTTTTATCAAGATTTGTTACGACTGCTTTGGCCGGCGAGAAGGACTGCTGTTGTTGTGCTGGCGATCGCGCCATCAACCGCTAGTATTTACTTGGATGCTCCCATGGTATCCTTATACTCTCAGTGCTCCGTGATTGCTCTGAGCACTGGACCACACTAAATTATTCAGCAGCTTCCAGCTTCCCGTCTCACAAGGCACTGAGCCTTCCATCTCTCCTGCAACTAGAACTTGTGCTTTAAAATACACGAAAACTCCAAGTGTCTCCATCAGTCCGGTAGAACTCTCCCTAGGCCCTGAAACTCATAATGCAGCGCGTCTCCCAACCAAAGCAATGACTACACCTGCAACTGGCAGCGCTTGTTCTCGTCACAGATCCCCTGCCCCACTGCCTCTCCAGGTCCCACCTTCGCCAAAATACACCTGCAGACTCAAGCATTTATTATCGAGGCCAAGATACTTAACGCCCCCTCAACTGCATCCCTGAGAATATGTCCCTTTTTCCGGCCATGCTCCGACCTCCTCATAATTACATGACAAATACATCAAACCACACGTACCACGTACGTTGTAAAGTCTCGCATCCGAAAATACCGGCGGCCAGCTTGCACACTCATGTACTTTCACCATCTTGATCACCCACCCCCGTCCCATCTGTAGACCATTTTCGTCTGCCAACCACACCCCACACTCACCGCTCCTGTCTGCACCAGATTCCCCCGACACCTTTCGACAATACAAACGACTGCACGTCCCGAAACTCTCCTTCCAACCGCACACCACCCTTCCAGGGACATTTCCTACCCCGTAATGAACACTTACACTCCACCTTCTGTCGTTGATCCAGACCTACTTCATCTACCAATAACCGCCTACCACCAGTGCCGAATACACTCCGAGTGACTCCGAAAGCATGCCCAGTCAACTCTATTTCATGTACCCATACCCTGTGGTTTACGATGTCTGTCACTTTGGTTGCTTTATATGTGGGTATTGGTGATGTGCAACCTTGCTTACTGGGCTCCGGCTCATGAGCTTTCTTCCTGCTTTCCATCTGCGGAAACTGTCGTGAACAACTGTCTTCGGAGGAGCACTGTCCCCTGGTGTTTCCATAGCATGCATAGTACAACCCCCAAACCCATTTCAACCTGGTACTGAGGCCACTGTTTTTGACATAGTCTCTTTTCCGCGCAATCCCCATCTTGACTGTAACATTATGATAATGGGTGACGATATGCCAGCCACCGTTTGAGAATAAAAATTTTATTATTATTACCATAGAGTGCATGTATTAATTCGCATTTGTCAAATTAGCAACTGCATTCGTCATAAATGCCGGTTCAAAAGTATAAATAAATCAATTCCAGAGGTGCAGCAGATTATATTGAGTATCCTGTAACTACTGAACACTCGCAAACGTAACTTTGTCAAATAAGTTGACACTTCCCTGGAGAGTCATAGGTGCACTTCGCTTCATGCTTTGATCGGTTTTGGGTCATTAGGACTTATTGCAACATACATACATACATAATTATTTGCGCACGTGCAGAGTATCACAAACAAAATTTTCTTACGTCTGACAAACCCAATTACCGGAAGCCTTATTGTTTCCAGTACAAGTTCACTTCGTTTCCGTCATTTAAGCATTCATCGTTATCATCACTGACATCAATGAACCGGCATGGATTACAGCAGTGAGTCCCTTTATTAGACAGTGTGATACCCAGCCAAACTTTCCGTATTGCTTGCAAGGCGCATGCTAATCTACCCAGATCAGCACAACATCGCACAATCCTTTGATTCCACAAACGCTTTGTTCACGTGTTGAACTTACCGTGGGCCAGGTCACCTCCACCTACATAAACTTCACGCGCAGAACACACTATGACACCGCTGCATACACCTACAAACTTGGAACATCGCACTGATGACTTGAACTAGTTGTTTGATATCCGTTGTGCTCATTCAGTTGTGTCAAACGTTAGCGTCTGAGCCTTCGCAAATGTACGATTGAAAAAACTTGCTGAAAACATTTCCATCGACAAATGTTTAGTATAGTTTTATATGAGAATCGGTTTTGTTTGACTTCATCCCTCAGATGCCTGAAAAACTAAGCGAAAGCATAATTGGCGCCACTCTTCAAACCGTGGCGAGTCCAGAGTTCCAAAATATGACAGCCACGCACTGAAAGCAACAAACACCGAAGCCTACGACAACGGCAGGGAAAGCTGACTACAGACATTCGGCGGTCCACGTTGGAATTCGTAAACAATGGTTGCAGGCAGAGAAGATGATCGACTGTTTACGTCAAATGTCAAATCCAATATAACGTTTCTGATTAGCAAACGACGAAAAGGAAGAAACAACTAGCACCGCAATGCACGCACTCCGTAATTAGTTGTATTATTTCTCCGCTTCGCTCGTAAAAAATTACTTAATAACTCAACTTATTCTCTTGCAGATGCGAATATAACACCTTTAATTTCCTGTTGATTTGCTTTTGCATAATTAAATAAGCGCTTTTATTGTCAGCCTTTTCACATTTCGTGGCCCATGAGTATTTGATGAAAGGCAACATATGATTTAAATAAGCCGTAAACGCAGCGGGGTTACTTGCAACGCGGCATATTTATGCGTCTTTGCTCAAGTTGCACTCCCTGTTTGTCTAAAGGATAACGTTTTCCACCAAGTAAACTCCTGCATATTACACGGTGGACACTTGGGTGCGATGAGTGTGTTGATAACGAAAACCAATGATACCTAAAGCGCTATCCAGGGATGATGTATAACTATATATTCGGAAATGAGAGTCCCATTCCATGGGTGCAGTTTGTTTCACGGCTTCGCATAAGTTGACCATTAAAATTGCGCTAAACATTTCACGTCCGTTTCCTTTACGATTCTACCGCCTGCATTACCTGCCATGCGTACGGCCTTGACCAACCTCAGTTTTCTGACTACTGTTCGGTGGGGAAGGTCTTTGTAGCCTCACTGTGCTAGCACAATCCACACATATACTGCAACAATGCACATCATTTCTGTAAACAATGCAGACTTGTGTTAAAAGGTTCCATACATGCGCTGCCAGTATCGTTGACATAAGTCAGTAATACCTAAGCCCCATCCAGCGACAATATGTAACCATGCAGTCGCACATGAGGCACATATTATGCGAGTATATTTCATTTGGGGGAAAACAGAGGAAAATGCTTTTCAATGGTGTTCCGTTCATCAGCCACTGTACATCCGTGAAATGCTTGATTATTTTTTACTCACGTTTCTTGTGGGGCAACAAGCATACATCCTGAACCTAAATTAAACATTAATATTTTCCAGGATAATTTCAGGGGAATTCAGATACCATAGCCTCGATGGTCCAGTTAAACAATGGTTACGCCACCATAGCATGTTGAGGAGGTTTTCTATGAGGTGAAACTAAAAAACTCTGAGAAACCCATAAATTACGTCGAAAAAATACGTTGCCTGTCGTCGAAGGGCAACAATGAAAGGAATATGAACACGCACATATAACGCATATACGAACAAATAAGTATGGATTAGCGGAAGGAAGCTAAACGAAGCGGCATGTAAAACACAAGCACATTTACCGTAAGCTACGGGTAGACGCCAAATATCAACATCTGATATTTTAGGTACGAGAGCCTTGCTACCCAACACCACCAGGTTGAGGAGGGGCTGATTTAATGCGGTGGACCTAGAAAATAGAAATTTGACAGAAAGAATCTTGTTCAATCTTTTCACGCTACCATCAACATTACAATTGCACGCAAACTCACTTATTCACCCTACAGTAGTGTGAGGTTAACACCTGGATGCTCCCATAGATGTGCTCCACCCAAGCTCACTGTATGGTGTACTCTACTTACACCCTTAATTAGGCATGCTACAAACGCATGCGATAACGTATTCCTTGAGGAAATGTTGGGGCAGCGATTAGGATAAAAACATCTAACCGCGCAGAACCTGTGAAAGCCTCCCCTTAATCTCAAAAAAAGCAACTGTAACCGAAGTCAACAACCATGTGAAATAGGGGTCGCCGGCCGCAATGTGAACGTGTGTGCGCAATTATTCAACTAAGCAGTTTTTCCAATACACTTAAAACAAATTAATGCAGTGAGAACTGAAAACTTGTTTTCCATACCCATAAAATGACTCTGACGTGTCCAAATGTGCACCGTGCGGTTGCACGTTCAACGGGCTCAGTTCGCCTACCGATGTGTCGGTGGATTCATTTAGCTTTGACAAACAAACTGATTCTGAGTTGCTAATTGACTGAAATTTCTAGGTTGACCTTGTTGAATTCGGTCATCTTAAAAACTGTCTCCGCTACGTGACCCATTCACCACGCTGTTAAAAGAAACAGATACTTTGACGCCCCAGATGAGTTCAACTAGCGGAAATTACATCGAGCTGGTCATCCGTATTCACGTCGGTGTGCCGAGTTTGCTAAAATCCTAAAAACAGTTTACTACCAGTATCAAAGTATCAATATTTTTTGTCGAAATACCTTTGACCGCGGCCTGTTCACACTCACGGAGGTTGGAGCCACACCCACTACCGACTTGATCTGTCTTTTCAGGGGAGAGTTCACCTCCTTCACCTTAACCTAATCGCGTTAATCAACCTCATTTTATTTGTCGAGTAAGTGTTTGATATAAACAATCAGGGCCACGCAGACTTTGTAGTGACTCTCATTTTCGGTTGAAAAACGGCCAAATTTACTCATATCCGGGTTCAGCACCTCTGGTTCCAATATCGAAAAACCTTTTATTCCCTCAGGCACAAATTATTGCCTTGCCACTTCCACTAACTTGGCCCTACCGTCGCCAATATCCCAACCCTTGACGTATTTGGATAGTGGTAAATTACTTACTGGAGAACTGCACACGCTGTTTTTTGGTTCATTCCTATTTATTTAACCCAGTTTGTTGAAGTCCTGGGTGCCCAACCGACTCCTGTTATTTTTTCACCTTCACTCTTGTGTCTATTCCTCACGTCTTGCAATGCGGCAGATGGGGTACAAAAAGGTACAACTGCACTATTAGCCCACTGATTATACATATGACATTTTGCTTCTAGGAATTCGTATCATGTCTCGAAAATCGCCACTCCATGCTGGCGACTGGCTTCAGAAATAAATATGTGCACTTAGGCCAGGTTGAACTTTCTTCCAAGGGAGAGTATGGAACACAAGCTAAGCTGGCATAGTGGGCGTAGTAAAGGAGGTTAGGCTCGGCAAACCCACCAGTGCTTTATTAGGGAGCTCAGTTCACCATTAAATATGCTTTGATTTCTAACAGGTCTTCCTTTAGAAGTGAACAGTTCAACTCATATTTTAAAAATTGTCATGAATTATTTTTGCACTAGGAACCAGGTCGGCCAGAATGTTTTCCCGAACCTTCCTTCCGGATAATCAGACTGATCATACTGACCGGCGGTTTAGTTGGCACGTATTGGTTGCAAAATGGCCCCCGAGTTGAACCTATTTAATCATCACTTTCCCAATCACAGCCGACAGTGAGGTTCAATGATATCACTGAAAGGTTTTCATTCCGGTTAGATCGCCTTGACTGTTTTGACCAGAAGGGGACCAGCCGCCTCATCTTAGGATGCGCAATGTCACAAGCCCAATTCACAAAGTTTTGGTCGGACGGTTTGTCTCATGTCAGTAGTCTTTCTGAGACAAACTGGACCTCCATCCAAAATGGGGATCATGAACCAGAATGGAAATTTAGTCGGGGGTGCAGAATAGAAGCACAGCTGAAGAGGTGTAAGTGAATAGAGAGAGTAATTGCGGAATGAACGTGAAGTTAGCAAACTTTTGTGGAACGCATGCTACTCAGTCTCTGCAGTTAGAATAGCAGATGCATTTGGGCTAGGAGGACTCGCTCTGAAGGCCAGCCTCTAGCAATAAGGGGACGTCATCCCGATTAGAATCGCATGTCTTGCCTGTACACGGACAGACCGAACGCATGTCCTGATTGGTCAGAATACGGACGGAAACGGAAAATCGGCGTAGAGCATTTTTGGCTCGGCGCTTTTCACCCAGTTACGAATGTGTTAGACCTGTAACATTCACGTTCTGGAAGCACCAATGGACAGTGATTCTCCGAAGGTATGAGTTGACTACAATTTACGTGGATGGAAAACAGAAAGAAAGCTTATGAGCCGAAGCCCAGTAAGGAAGGTTGCACATCACCAATACTTACGTATAATTCACTCAAATTGGCAATCACCGTATACTACTGACCGACCTGAAAGTCTGGTGGTGACTGAATGAAGTCGGCTGAGGCGACTTCCCTTCGTCTCGATTCAGGGTTTTCTTATGTTGGCGATCCGTGAGATACAATACACTGTGTGGCGCAGGAAGTCACATTGCAATGTAGTTTGCAGTACAGATTTGTGTAGTCTGTTGACAAACTACTAATCGTGCCTGCGATTTCCGTTTCGGCAGAGTAAATCCTAGCAACTCCGCAGCAGCAGTTGAGGCAGCTGACCGAATTGCGAACTTGATATAAGGAACCTGATGTGCAGTGGGGCGGCGAATACTTCGTTTTCTCCCACAAATGCCGTTTTCAGGCCGCTTATTGTGTTTAATTTTGACAGTGGATCTTCACGAACTTCCGAAAGCTGGGTGAAGAAATATGGGAAGATGTTTCAACCCATTTTTCTCACGGTGATGACACGGGGTTTTCCACTGTTGTGAGAATGCACGGTTCACCGATTTCCTTCCTCCAAACTCCATTTGCAGTGCGGATGCAATCAAGGTCCTGTCCCAGATATTTAGTGAGCAAACTTCCTTCTTCAGTTCTTCCATCGCTATCACACGATTGTTGAAGGGCATACTGAAAACTTCATTTTGTGCACCGGTTTATTCAAACTCAGCTCGCCTTGTCCGTTGGTCATTTCGTGTTAGATTTTGGGGCTGGTTTCCAATTTCGACAGAATGCAGATTTTCGGGTGCGGCCACTGAAACGATGTGGATGGATCCAGGAGAAAAAGCTTGCCACCAATCCCAAGGGTGGCGCTACAATGATTGAGCGTTCATGGGTTGTTCAGCCTGACAGGATGAAAAAATATCCTCCAAAATGCAACCAATTCCTAAAAGGACCCCACTAGGAGCTTTCAGGCTTTGCTAATGTTGTGATAAATGGTGATGATCATCCCAACCGGGAGCGCAGCAGCAGGGGCATCCAAAAATGCCACAAATAAGAACACTTCAATGACAACTACAGTAGTTCGCGTGGACATTGGCCTGACAAAAGAACACTCACTGACCGTGACCACTAGATTCAAGTTAAAGTTACCCAGTCGATGAAAATCGTTCCAGTGTGTGGTGAGCTCGAGATAGCTTGCGGGTAACGCACAAACGGAGCGTTATTGTTTCGAACCCAACATCGCCATCTCGATCGCTCCTGTTCGGGCGTCCGCCACCTGACATTATTTCGGCCCTCGTGCTTCCTTCGGGTGACATGGCAGCTAGGCACCAGAAGGTTGTTACCGCTGAACGGCTACTGTTTCTTATTTCAGTAACACACAGGTTCGCCTCCAATTTGACGCAGGTTCTGATCTCACTTTGATTAATAAATGAACCTGGAGCGTGATTCGGAGGCCATCAATTTTTCATGCATCTGGAGGAACCTGAGACTAACAGAGGAGCTTAGCTGTTCCGTAGCGTACAATAGATGCTTACTATTTCACGAAACGCACGGGCGTCTATCTCCTAGGCCTGAGTCAGATTAGTGAGTTTCATAACTCTTGGAGTAACTCCTCGATCCTGTTTGTACCCTGACAAGTAGAACTTTTAACACGCCACCCTATTGTAAGCACTGCATGGTTCACAACCCTCTTGAATGTATTTCTCGTTCGTTTGTATCAGGAGACCAGACCTTCGTACTAGATCATCATCCTCATCAACAGAATAGCATCAGTGTTCAACACTGATGTTTCGCGGTTGTACAACCATGATTCATTTGAAAGCCTCATTGGACTTGCAAGGGAATTAGTGCTAGCCCACCGAGGTTCGCACGGCTCCAGACGCTCACTCAGGCAATATGGATAGAAACTGACAGCAAGAACGCGATTGACAGCAGCCGTATCCTGCAGCGTACCCAGCCAGGCGCATTGAGGATCGCGCGGTCCTGGGAGGTTAATCGCACCGACATCACCCAGACTTTTCGTACTCTTTTCCATACCCCCGTGCTAGGTCAAAGGCCGGTTTGCGCCACTCTGAATTGGGCACGGAAAATAGCACTCTCTTCGGCAAACGATGATACGGCGTGCGCAATACATTGCCTAACCAGCACAACCCCTGGTGCTGGACACATTTTTTGATGGAAGTCCCCGTTGCACAACCGGATAGCCGCCCTCCAATTGGCTTGTTACGGATTCGCCGACACCAACCCATATGAGCTATGATTCTGAAGAAGTTCCAGTTCTGCTGACCGAACAGACCAAGTTACACAGCCATACAACAAAACAGCCCATACTCTAGCCTGATACCCACTTCCCTTGAGATTGAGGGATATACCGCTCTGTCGCCTAATGCATCTCAACTTAGCAAACGGGACCCGAGCCTCGCAGATTCGTGAATTGACCTCATCTGTCACACTACACTCAGAACTAACAAAACTTCCGACATATGTAAAATGCCCCGCGACTCAGAGTGTCTCCTCCCTGGATTGTGAGTGGCGTGTTCAATGATTGCATGCCCACGAGCATGAACTTACATTTTGGGTGCAAATACCTGCCAAAGGACGGGATGACTTTGCTCAGTTCATCCAAAAACACCTGCGCCCCCTTTGTCTTCGAAGACGAGAACGACCTCGTCTGCACAATCCAGATCGACCAGGTTTTCGTCAGAGGCTATTTGAACACCAGGGTTTTGGAGGCCTTCCAAATTTCGTCTCATTTTCTCGTCGGTCACGAAATTCGATAGGAATGGAGAAAGGGGGCACCCCTGACGGACAGCACTTTGTGTACAGAAGCTTTTGGAGTGACTTTCGTATAGTCTCCCGGAAATCTGAGATTATAAAGAATTCATTGTCTTCGCAAACTTCCGGGACATTCCCAGATGTGCAAGCCTACCAAGGAGAACAGACCCGTCAACTGAGTTGAATGTGACTTGTCGTCCAGATATACTAAAATTGTGGGTCGTTTATACATATCGTTGTTTGGCCTACTTCTCAACGCACAACCACCCACCCATCACTATGCACCACCACGCTCTGTGACAACGAAGTGATGATGTCACCTCAATTGATGATGAGACTTTTGCAATCAAACTGCCCAGCTCAGCGAACAGACCAACGACCACATATCGTTTCGTTGTAGCACCTGAAGGAGTGTGAAGTTTTGGTCAATACAACCCCTAAAAGGCCGGCTGCTCTCGGGTCAGTATTTCAAGGGCCATTATAGGGCGATGAAGTAGATGTGACGCCAAGAGTTTCGTTTCGACC
Source organism: Clonorchis sinensis (assembly GCA_003604175.2). NCBI lineage: Eukaryota > Metazoa > Platyhelminthes > Trematoda > Opisthorchiida > Opisthorchiidae > Clonorchis > Clonorchis sinensis. Next base: position 137,050,518 of record CM030370.1, read on the forward strand.
GAGGTCAAGACCACTCCCTTTGATTCCCGCCCGAGGTCTCTTATTTGAAAGTGGACACTATAACGGACTCTCCGTAGTTTTCTGGGACAGTCCCCTTTTACCAAATACACCCAAACAGATCAGACAAGCGCTTACTGAGGGCCTCGCCCCCATCGTTGAACAATGGAGGTGGGAGGTCGTCCAAACCAGGTTCTTGGTGGCGCTTGAGAGAACATATACAGTCATAATCCTCCGAGGCTTTAGGATGTTCCAGATCCACTCTCTAGAATTCTTCTTCAGCTGTAGTATCCAGATTAGCGACAGTGGGTGGCCGCGAAAATTGTTGTTGGAAGTCTGGCTCAGCAGTCGATACGTTCTGTATTAATGATGGTCACGGCACTTTGATCCTTGATGGTTTCGTTCACCGGCGATTTCATGGAATCGGTCGCACGGGCAAACCACAATAATCGGTTCGTCTCAGCTTTCTGGATTTCTCCCATTTCCTCGAGATATCCCAGTGTTTAAGACGCCAGATCACGGACCGAAAGGTCCGTGGTTCGGATCCAACCTCAGCCTCTCCACTGCTCCTGTTTAGGATTGGACAACCTGGCAGTATCCCAGTCCTTGTGGCTTTTTCCGTCGGCATCGCAACCAGGCACCGAAAGGGTGCTTAAGCTGAACAATTGATCAAATGATTTGTGTTCTTTTGTGATTGCGGAATGTGCCCTTTGTGGACAGATTATGTGATGCGTCTACAGGTTTTTACTACTGATGCTTCAGAAGCGTTGCCGGTGTCGGATGGTGTCGGATTCGTAAGCAAGTAATTAGAAAATAGGTGTTTGGTTGTGTTGCGGGTACCTTAATCGCGGAAAGCATCCAACTCCATCAACTGCGGTGACCCGGCCATGTACTATTCATGCCGAAACAGCGTCTACCGCGACGAATGCTGTTCTTTATGCTTCCTTCGAAATGGCGGAAACCGCGAGGTGGACCTGACGGAAGGGTGTGAATGAGATCGCGAAGAGTTTGGGTTTTTGTTGGTGCATTACGCCTTGGAATCCCCGTAACTCCTCCTGCGCCTGACTGGAAACATTGCAAGAAGTGGCAGCTGATCGATGTCAGTGGCTTTCATGCTCTCAATTTCTTCCCAGGCTGTATAATTTGGGGCTTGGAGATGTGGGTACCCCAGAATGCTTTTCATTAAAAAGCTTTATATATAAGTAGGTAAAATTTGTAGTTTTACGGCAGAGAAGATTCATTGTCAGCGCTGATTTTGCTGTCTTTGATTTTGATGATAATTATGACGATGCGCGAGCAGCTTGTTATCTTGCTTGCTTCAGAGTGTGAACATTAAGAGCAGCGCGATCGATTGCGTGTCGAGGTTCGGGAATTGATTTCGAGCTGAGGATGTCAGCGTCGTTTGATGCGTAGATGTTGCTTCCAAAACAGATGCAAGATGAACGGATCATCAACCCCAACTCCATGGGCCTGCAAGGAGAGAGTTATTAAAGGGCTGGGGGGAAAAGGTGTGAAAGATAAAGAGAGATGATGCAGCCATGGGCTGTTTTCATTTACCCGTTCTGCTGTATGCAGCAAATGAGACGACCCGGCTGATGAAACCACGTGACGGCAGTGAAGCATCAGTGTCAACATTGATGTTGCTGTCTTTGATGATGATGATGACGTGACGGCCGATGTGGCATGAGAGTATTGTCAGTTGTAGGTATTGTAGCTGTACTTGGGCTGGGATACTGCCAGGACGCGCAGATCTAGACAAGAGGACGATTAGGGTTCTCGACCAAATTCTTTGGCTCAAAAGCCTGAGCGCAAAGCAGCGGTGTTTCATGGAACAAGTCGCCACAAATATCCCAAACTCCGACCTAGAGTACCAGGAATCTGTACGTCAGATTGACCATTGACCAATCTCTTCGAGTGCCGCACGGACACCATCCAGTATAGCCCAATGGGTCACGGAGGCACAAACGGTCAGACCACGGTAAGGTGCAGTTTCTTCCTGACTGTCGAATGAAATGTAAACCTTATTCGCTCATCAGAAGAAGAAAAAGGTATGAAATACCCCTACTGAAAACATGAGAAGGCAGCAGGACTGAACGGTTTGTATCTGCCGCCCTTCAAAAAAGGCGGAGAATCCCTGGTGACCTATCTAACAAAGCCCACGAGTGTGGTATGGAGTGAAGAGAAAACGCCTGCAGAGTGGGGCATGGCGTCAGTTATTCCATCCTTCAAGAAGGGTACGCGGACGGTATTTGATAACCACCGTGGCATCAGCCTGGTAGCTGTGGCATCGAAGATGCCCACTGGTCTTATCTTTCGAAGTTTGACAGTACACTGGGATAGACAGATTCCTGAAAACCAAGCTCCGTTCCGTCCTGCATTTAGCAGCTGGTGAAGACTTCTCCGAAATTTCCCATTCCTGGTTTCCTCGGTTTTCTAGCAGTTCAGTGTAAACGTTTCTATATGCTTATCTCCCTGCCTCTTTCATCTTATTGACAGCCTACCACCAAAGAGTTCGAAGTAACTCAATAGTTAAGGCGCAAACCTACTTGCCTTAAGGTCCGTGGTTCGAACCCAGCCGCGGCACCTCGACCGCTCTTGTCTAGACTTGGGCAACTTGGCACTTGACAGAATCCAAGCTCTCTTACTTTTTTTGGGTGTCGGAGCAACTATAAACAGTTGTATTACACCATACAATGTGGCTGTGGGGACGACTTGCCATGTGTGTAGATGAAGTTTTTGAAACGAGTTGAACACATCGACTAATCAGCAACACGCTGAGACCTTTTTGTGGTTCAGAATCTGTTTTTCTGAACCAGACACAGGCCTTTTTTTGGCACCTTCCTCCGATAGGACGATACTTGAGGAAAGTTCGCTCTTTCGTAAACAGTCGTGCGTAAGTCTGATTGGGATGGCGTCTCAAGGCTACTGAAGCAAAGGGCTGTGTCAGATGCGATTCGGTTCAAGCAAAACGCAGTCGCTCATACCTTGATGCACTTCCCTATCGGTGTAGGTATCCAGCAGTATCACTTTCACAGGATGAATGACTTCTGTCGCCAATAGTTGAACTATGGAAGACCTTCACTAAGTTGCGTTCTCGTATTGACCTAATAGCGTTGATGTCAATTCACTTCTAAATGAACGAGCTATGAGTGGACCCGGGACCAGCTGAGCAGCTTGGGCCGTAGTTTTGTGAACAGAATAGCATATACACAATATTTACTTTTAAATCTGAGTAATAGACTGCTGTCTTCCTGGAATCTCCTTTTTTGAGAATCATTCGATCGCGTTGTATAAATTTTGAACCGGACCATTTAGTATTGTTCTTCGAAGCACAATCCTATGAGATGCTCTATTGGATTCTAGTGTTGTATACGGTAGAAACATTCTAACCATTCACCAGTGGTCAGATGTTTGTATCAATGATTATGGTTCAAACCCAATTTCACACCCAATCGAAATTCATCAGCCACAAACCGGTCGGTTGACACATAGTTCTTACATCTTATCTGAAGCTGTTAACCCAGAGGTCATTCGTCTGCTCCCTTTGCGTTGTACCGACGAGTTCCAGAGCGCTTGTGCGGCTCAGCTTTTCTAGGTCCGGGATGTGGATCTTTAAGAATTCTGTTTCTCGACTTCTGATATGTGCTTCCCCCTCTGGGATCTCTTGTCGAAGGCCTTACCCGCCTCCAGTGCGCAGCTACCTACCCCACCTCCCCAAATCATTGGTGAACGAAACTGTGGCAGCTACAGCCACTGTACGACAAGTATACGCGGTTCTTACAGCTGACAATGATGATGATCAGTATTTAGCATATATTATGCGGCGGTAAAACCGCATGTCCGGAACGTCGTTTGTTCTCTTATACCCTTCAATTTTATTTCAGAATTTGACTTACCTTTGGCCGTATCCGAAGCGGTGTCAGTCGAAGGTTCTCTATGAATATTTCGCGAGTGATTGGCACATGAGTTCATTCACTACGAGGACTGATCTGTAACGCAGCAATCGCTATCGCACAATGGCCTGTTTCGTGCAAGAGTGGCCAGTTTTCCCGCGTTGTTCAATAAACCAGTCGGTTTTTTGTTCTTTGCATGTTTCAAATGAAGAGAACATTTTTTGTGTCGTCTTTGATAAAGACTTACTCATTTTCGATCAGAAGGTATACATTTTTATTGATCAGTCTGTCACTTGTAGACGTCAGCTGTGATTCTTCATTACGAGCGCTCTGAGGATTCCCTTATGCAGTATGGTGTAAATATCGGGAGCGTTCTGAGGGCAGATGCTAAATGCATCGCTCTATTGGTAAGGGGGAACTTTTGATTTTCAGGTTTTGTAGACAGCAGCTGGGTATTTTCTGACGCTACGATTCAAATCCCAGACAGTCAGTTCCACAAATTCACCTTTCGGGGCTGAAAGGTAGTGTTTTGTGTCCCCATTCACCTGTCTTCAGGGGGGCTGGTGAGTTGCCAGTAATCGACCGCGATTGGGCCGTTGAGTCTCTTACCACAATCGTGGTTGGAATCGATGTAAATTGGTAAGTTTAATCACAACGCGTGATTTCTGCTTCCAGTATTTGTATGTTTGGGGAGCATCTATTCACGACTTTCAAGAACGGCACAGTTTGTATACTCACGTGGGATGGGAAACCGTTGGGGGAGATTGCGACATTAAGCAAAACTCCGTTTTTTCACGATGTGGAACACTCTAGAGGCAAGTTCTGTTCAAATAATCCCCGTGAAATACATTTGACTTCTTCACTGTGTTTATGAGTTGTAGCCGATTCATTTTAGACGTACACCAGTGTTCATTTGCACACGCACCCAACTAACTGACCTAGCCGATAGAAAATAATTCCAAAATATGGATGCAGTGGATTTTGGTCTAACGGTGGTTCATTTCGAATAAAGTGTCTCGATGCAACTTACAGCCCAGAATAATGTAATGAACAAATAACATAATTGTAGCTGTCCAAGGCTGAACCATAACGGGTTTTGAGTGGTCACTTTCTAAATGTGATCACTGCTTATCGGCACACTACCGAAAGGTGTTTCTACAAGTCGAAGGGCAGCCGATTTTCTTGGTATGGCTTTCATTTACACACTGGATAACGGATTGTATGCCGAAGTTAGTGAACGCACTTATTCGTTGAGTTTGAAGCACCAGCTTTCTTTTGTACTGATGGGCGAGATGGCCCAAGTGGTTAGAGCGCGAATTTACTGACCGGAAGGTTCTGGTTCGAACCCGATCTCTGCCTCTCGACTTCTCCTGTCTAGGCTTGGACAGCCTGGCAGTATCTCAGCCCTCATGTAACCTTCGGGTGGCATAGCAGTTAGGCACCGAAAGAGTGTTACAGCTGAACGATGGTGAGATCTACCTGATAGGGCATACCTAGCGACGAAGTTTTATATATATGCATATATATATGCGTAGATATACGTAGATACTTACATAAGCGCATATACCTATGTAGATGCATATATATATATATATATATGCATCTGTATAGGTATATGTGCTTATGTGGGTATCTACGTATATCGATATGTGTAATATGTCATATTTAGAAGCTAGACCTTTCGTCTGTCATGTTAAGCTAGGGACTAGGATGACTTCCCACAGAAGGGACCACTTTGACCAGGTCCATCAAGTAGTCCATATTGTGGGAATCAGCGTGTTCTCCCTTATAAACTCATGAGAAATCTCTTCAACTTTCTCTAAGCTCATCAGTAAAGGCATGTTTCGGTCTAAGTATATTGTAGAGTGTACCCATTTGAACATTTACTCTTTCGCTCACGGGTAAGTATCCCGGATGGTGGTTCAACACTTACCTGTGGCATGTGCGGGAACACAAGATTTTGTTTCACACTGCATCGAACAGCAGCCTCGGAATTTTAAGGTGCCCTCTTGTCACCCTGCCTTAGAGATCTCAGTGTGGATAGGTATTCACTTAAATGTTTTGCTACACCATTATCCAACAGACATTTAGAAAGTCATCGGAATCGTCCAATCCTGTTAGGTATTTGGTACGACCAGTGGCTCTCTGACCTCCTCTAGCAATGCAGCCTTGTGAATTTCACAGTGTCTGTTGGCACGGGCTCAGTCCCTGATGCCTCTAATTCGCATTACAGGTATGTGTTGTGACGCATTTTGTAGCTGGGCACAGCCGTGAGCATCACACCAGGTGAACAGATACTGAACGCAATATCCCTCATCTGAGACTGGGAGTATTTGGCTATGAAGACTTATCCTTTCACCTGAGCCGCTCAATAGCGTATGCCTACTTGTAAGACAGCATGTTTTCTGATTTACTTCCACTATTTATGATCGAGTAGAGAATTCAAAGATTACACGAGAAGTTTGACTGCTACCACAACTGTTTAATGTCGCTCATTGCCCTAATGAATAAATTGACTGCTTGGTTTTGAACAACATGGCGAGGCTTTCAAAATGACTATGCCTCATGGGAAGTTTTCGAGAGACAAATGTGGAACAAAATGGAGTTCATGCTGAGGACTTCGTAAGTATGGAAATGTTGAATGAATAGTTTATTTTTGAGATATGCGTCGAAGTGTATCGCTTTTATACTTTGTAGTAATTGGCTCAAGCCGTCCCTCTCATTTGTTCAGCTCGCAAGTTGTCATCTCCCGGTATCTTTTGCCAAGCTGTTGAATGGGCACCGACTTTCGGAGGTGTCATAACGATTTTGTCCTCGGGTGACATAGCTCTGCTGAGAGTTCTGGAAAATGGTGATGGAGTTTGGGTACGTGCTGAAGTTTGAAATTTAATCTTTTTTTGGCATTGAACTTGTTTATTGTCGCATAGGACTGTAACATAGGTTTGTGCTAAACCTGTCTGACGAGTCTTGTTGTTCATACTGGAAGTCCCTGCTGAATTTGCAAGGTGTTTTAATATGGTATTATGTCGTATTAGGCCATAGCGGTGTCCCAGGATCCTTTCGCTGAGGTGGTGAACAGGGGAAAAACACTGTTACAAACAAACGGTTATGGTTAATGTCAAATGTACTGGTCATTTGACTGGTATGAAGTGGGGACTGGGTCGTCTGCTGCAAAAATTCGATTGTGTTCAACCAGTATGTCCTGAACGGCCTATATGCAGTCGAGTGCCTTTTTATGAATGTAAGTGTACTGATTTCTGCGCCTCGTGAAAGACATCGAGCAGAGATTACTTGGCCAGCCATTCACTCTACATGGCACTGTGTAGATAATGACTTCACCATTTGCCTACAAACCTTATGCTTTTTGTTCCCGTGGAAATGTTTGTGGTTCTTGAGAAAGTGGACTGGCGCGCGACCTCAGACTATTAAATCGTTTGGCAGGACATTAAGTAACCTTAACTTACTCTGACCTCACGTATGAGAACTCACCAGATATCAGAAAATAACATGAGGACGAACAGATGTCCCATTTGAGTCCAAAGCTAGTGCCAAATTAATTTGCAAGTGGACAGTTTCGTTAACCTGCTTGGCAACTGGCGTTCCGAAAGAGAAGTAGTTGATCAAATTCCAATAGTCTGTCTCCTAATCAGCCTCAAGAAGGGTGGAACCAGCAGTGTGTTTTCTCCTTATTTCGATCATTCTTTTTGGTATTTTCAGAATTTAGAAGGAATCTGGGCTGAATGCACCGAAAATCCAGTTTGTCTATCTGTCAACAGTCGATTCCGTACGGTGGCGGTTGGGAGTGAGAAGTGAGTCAGTTTAATACATATTTACACTCAGTCTTGAATTTCCCGATACACGCGTGCTTTTTAGATGCGTTGTTAGTGGGGACCACTGTAACGAGTTCAGAGTAACAAACCATAGCTCATAATTTCGAAAACAGGATGTGAACTCTGCATCCGTTACTACGGACGTTATCGTTCGTAGATCTCACATTATACCCTTCCGAGTACGCTTACTTCTGACAAAGTAGCTGCACGTAGAAACTAGGCCGAACGTAGGAATCCCCCTCAGTTCATATTTCTCATGCGCGTGGTTCTGCTTTTAACGATGAGAAACGGCCAAGCGAAAGAGATAACAGACCGATCCTTTTATGCCCATCAGGTGAGTCTTTATCAGGATGACGCATGTGAATCGTCGCCTCTCAGGAGTAACCATTTTCTGCGCTCTATTATTATCGCCTTCAAGTTTCGTTTAGTAGGCCATCAGCTCTTCCAAGAGAATTGTGGAAACTTGGAAATTCCAATTTGAATGCTCCCGGGTAGTCAAATTTCCCAACAAATTTGTTGCGTGAACCAAGAATTTGCTCCATAGTTGGATGAAGCTTGAATTTCACTATTTTGGGGGACACTGCATTTCCCTCCAATTCATTCGCCCTTTGGAGGATGGAAGTTCACCGATAGGCATCAGGATTTAGGCTGACGCAATCCATATAGTTGAATCGCTTATTCACTTATACCCTTCGAAGATATCTACCTTGTTTGTAAGCGCTTTGGGTCAACTCTCAGACGAAAAACTCATTTACTTGAGTTGTATGGGATTGTGGTATAGACAGTCAGTTTCTGACCAAGCCGCTACAGGAGTGGGTGGTACCAAACCCAAACCTCATGCTTGCAGACGAGCCAACTGACGTAGCAGATAAGTTTGTTTACCTGGGCAGTTGTATAGTTACCGGTGCACTGTCTGGAGATGAGATTACTTCTCGAATCGAGAAGTATGATAACCGTTCTCATTTGGATTGTCGACTAAAGTCTCCTTGGATGGTGACATCAGTATTTACCCATATTACTATCCTTGGTCCAGTCACGTAGTCAATCAGGCTCAAACAGCTAACTTGTCATCTGCACGTCTGCAGTCTCCATTCCAAACATATTTCTTACTTCTCCTATGTGCGTTTGTTCTCTCACTTTCCTGTCTATCATAGGTGGCCAAATCTGTAGCACATGGACCTGTTCCCTTGTTGCATGGTTTTTCATTGATAAACCGAACTGAGGTGAGGTGCCGTAGTTGGTCGGTTATTGCTTTACGAAATCAAAATTCTCAGCCAATCATTAGTTTACCCTCACAACGAAAGTGTCGGAGACGCAGTTTACCCCTGGGAAGGTAGTTATCTTATTTTCTTCGGGTGAATTCTTGCATTTTGGTTTTCGGGCGACTGAAATGTGTGAAGTAGTCGGGTCACACGAGTCCATAGAACGTTCACTTTCAGTCAGATTGACCCGTTGGGCGATTTGCACAACATTCCTCCAGTTGCTGTTTTCCTGTAGTCAATGTTTATCAGTCCCATTTGTAGCGATAATTCTGATTGTTTCGTTTTCAGCACAGAAGTGTCCCTGTATCGGCTGGACGAAACAACGGGAACCGTGTTCGTCCAACAGCGTCTCCGAGTTTCAAACCGCGAATACCCAGGTGAATCAGTTTTTTCATAATTCCTACGGCTTGTTTATTTTCACAGTTGGAAACACCATCCTTTTGTCCGAGCTATTCTCCGATTTGTCAACAATGAACACTACCTTGCTGTCGGATACGTGCCTTGTGAGGCGGCTTCGTGTCATGCGTCAACCGGCCACCAATGAATGACAGTATTGGAAATATCGGTTCCCGTTCGACCCTCAGTGTTTTCTGCTCCAAAAGGGGTTCGAAACTGTGGACCGTGATAGACCTCGGGGGGGGGGATGACCATTAGCTGATAAATCCTTGGTCAATTGCTCTTTCACCGTCTAATGAATCAACTGTGCAAATCTTGCGGACTTCAAGAAATAAATTTCTGACGCCTCCTTACTTGTAGCTTACTGGTGTGAAATTGAGTAGAGCACCGCCTCGTGTACTGCAATTGTCTTCATTGACACGAAAGATGATTCAAATTAATTCAATTTAAACCTTATGGAGTATCTGAAGAGCATAACACCTCCATGCATCGAACTGTTGCTACGGAGAACCATGCAAAATTCTTCGCAATCATCCCTGGCCTGAAGGTTGACTCTCTGAAGATTACGCTTTTTACACAGTGCTTGACTGCTATTGGGTTCTCCTTCGTTCGTGTAACTCTGGCTCACCCAGTTAGGAACGCGGTGGTTGGTGTCTGAAAACGGCCGTGTATAGGCTTCGACATGCCCCCATGGTGTGAAGGCTATTTATACTGAATCGCAAATGTGGCAAGGTGCGAACAAAAGGCTCGAAAGTATGGCTTCCGTTTGTTGCTAGGAGAAAACGACCGGAGCTTTTCAACTAGGATCAATTTAGGGAGAAAAATTAATCTATGCAAGAAAGCCGCCAAGCGCTGTTTCGTGCCTGATGGTAGTATTATGTGGCCTACGAGTCTGGGATATCCTAACCCTGACTCTCCAGCTATATGTTTCGGTTACAAATGGCTGACATACAGTGGGACGAATTCGCGCTCAGTGAAGATAGTCACACAGTCCACTTCATCGGGTCCGGTGTTGACTGGTCCCTCGAGTGGCAATGGTAGACCCATGCGACTTTCTGCTTTCTGAGCTGATTGTGGTGTGTAGGCACTATATTTGCTACGTTCCTGGTGTTTTTAGTCGAACCTGGTGCGCAACAATCAGATTCTTGTCATGTGAAGTTGGGTTGGTTTTCACTACCGCTAGCCTAAAAAAACAGCGCCATTCTACCCATATGCACCTCAGCATCTAAAACGGAAGTAAAACGACGCGTGCAAACGTAAATTAGAGCGGACTTCGGAAGTACGGAACTTTCTGTCTGTTGAACCGCTGGGAGAGAAGAGATGATGAAACATGGAACAATGGCTGCAAATTTTGGCCACATGAGCTACTTCCTGGAACGATCACACATTTCTCGTGTAGTTCTGACATACGATACCATCTTCGCACATTAGTCCTATGAAGTTAGAAAATCTGTGATTTTTCACTATACGTAAGCAGAGGTGATGTTTTTTCGTCGGTTCTATCTTTCTCACTCAGCGAGAATTCCTGTGAAATCTGTCTTGGCCTTGGGTAGTTCCTTGGCTTAACTGTCTGTTCTAACCTGGAGAATTTGCTATCGTAGGTTTTCACTTCTTTTCAGAGAGAGACTGGAACCACTTAACTTCATGAAACTGTGGTGCATGATTGTGTCTGTAGGGTTTCCAGGAGTTGTCTTTTAAAGCGGGATATAAGCTAGCAGAAGAGCTGCTACAACCGTTAAACGCTAGTCAATTGGTGGGCATCATGTTTTGTCGTCACCTATTCGACTGTACTTATAAGAATATAAAGTTTATCTTTTTCATCTTATTTATCTTATTTCTCAACGGTTACACGCTATTGGACATGGAACTCCTAAATGGATCATCATTTCGGAAATTGGGTTATTTTCTGCTACATACCAAAGGGATTAAGGCTATTTGTAAGTGGTGGCCAAATTCAATAGTAACGATTTACTTGTTTTCAACCAAATGATCTGAGGCCTTTTGTCTGTACCCAGCAATCGTAAGTATCTTGGCCCACGACCCTCCAAAGTATCATGTTCTGATGAAATTTTTGGCCAAAAATGACCTTACTTTGGCCAGAAAACTCGATAGTAATTGTAACGACTCCATCTTCCTGCGAGGCACCAGTAGGTAATGCTGTAGAGACGAAGGCGCCGATCCATTTGGTATAATGTCGTACCTTCTGATGCCCTTACTTCCTGAATACCGCCTTCAATTCGGTACTCTTGACTCCCTTTTTTTTATCTTAGTAGAGAAGTCGAAATTTTACTCACTTAGGTTGTCTTTAATACGTTTTGCTGGTCGGTCCATGGACCAGGGCCAAATGCAGTGCTCACCACTTTTTAACCCAATGCTTTCATAATGCCCCCTAAAGTGTTTATTCAATTGACCATAATAACAGACGCAACAACCCTTGTGGGACCGGCTACTAAATTGGCTTGGTCCACGGATGGCTACACGCTGGCAGTCGCTTGGGCTAACTGTGGCTGGGCTTTGTGGTCTGTTTTTGGAGGTTTGCTGCACACCAGTCTCGGGGAACGAGTGGGTTTAGCGGACCGTATCAAAGTATCACAAATGGTATGTGCTGATGAACATGGTTTTTCGAATTCCGTGTCAAAACTTATTTCAACTTCCCAACTCACCGTTAGTTGCCCGTGCATTTCCTCAGGCTAGTTTTTCTCGCACTTATGTGTCCTTTTCTTACCTCTAGTTGATAAATCGGGTGCTTAGGCTTGATTAATCATATGATCCTATTTGAATATTCGGTCTAGTTTAACGTGAATGGAACACACTCTCCCTCATGTCACACTGATCTGTTTAGTTACCCCAACGAAGCCATTCTTTTGCTACAGTTGGAGTACATTTAGGGTGAAACAGGTGTCTTGCTGATATAGGTCTACCAAGATAATCTAGTGGTCTGCTGACTCACATTAGGACCATAAATGTTTGCTGTCCTTGAGGACTATGCTTTCCTGGTGATCTGGCTTTTACATGTTCGATATTATTAGTGCTCCATGTCTTCGAAATGTGTTCAATAAACTGCTCCTATTGTTTGCAAATCTTTTCAGGCTTGGTCCGCGAACGATTGCCAGTTGGTAACTGTAATGTCTTTCTTGAGTCCCAAGAAGAATCGTTCTCCTACTCTTGAACGATTGGCGGCCGTTGAGGTGGAAAATGAAGGGTGTGATAGTGAGCAACATCAATGTCCCGCTCATATTGCGGTGTTCCAGTTGGCTCGATCCGCACTAACTACCAACCCAACGTCGGTTAGTGAGTATTTCACGTTAACACGTTTTTTTTTCATGAAAAATATTTGTAGACCATTTTTAGCGATTCAGTGCTCGTGTTATCGGCCGCGTCAATTCTGCATACGCATCAGAAATTTCAATCTAGTTGGGACAACAGTGACAAGCTTTCCTTCATAACCGGTATCACAATTCTAGTCCCATGGATAGAGTACGAAGTTCTCGTTAATTTGCATGGCCCTGGATGATCGAATTCTAGCGACAGGTAAAGCATGGATGACTGAACTGGTTGTCTTCTGTTCGGGAATGACCTTCGGAAACGTTGCCTTCATGAAAAGGTCAGATTATTCCACTGTGTCCCCTTTTGATGCGTAGCTGCCAGGTTGGTTGGCAGAAGAACAAAGCCTGAGTTAGTCTGGTTGCTTAAGCCCAGCGTGGGCTAGTTCCGAGCCACAGATCTTCCTGTTACTTACTTGCACATAAAAATCCTAGTTCTCTCAGAGCTTTGGAATGCGTCGCTCTGAAGAGATAGGAATCTCTTGATAAGCTTGTGGAGTTGCACGTAAGTTAGTTGAGAAAAGGCTATTTCCATACCGTATAATTGAGCCTATTCATTGAATAGGCTACTGTGTAAATTTTGCCATAAGCTATCGGATCACGTTGGTTCATTTAGTTTTGTGATAATGTTTAAATCTGCCTCATTACTCATCAGTTAGTGTTCCAATCCTGATAGGTACATGAGCACGGGCTGCTAATTCTTGATGGCTTATGGGTCAGATGTTTCTGTCAACGGTTAGGACTTGAGGTAGTAGCTACTGACGTGTTGGATTGTTCCAGCTTCTTGAGGCGTATCCTGAATTCTTAACATTTTTTTACACAGGAAGTTTGCTACTCCTGTTAGCTCCATTTTTTCGTCAACTCACCTGTGACAACTGTCAGCGCAAATAGCTTTTTGCCAATACACCTTACGGTTGTTTCTGGTGCCTAGGGAGTGTTTTTCCAAGGGGTTTGCGCAACTTTAGAGATATCTACTGCTCAGTGCGTATGGAATCGGATCCAGGGCAAACTAGTGTGGATAAGTTCACTGAGAAGTCTAAGTCTCACTAGCTAAACTTACCAAAGCATTCATTTGAAAGCAGAATGTGGTGAGCTATTCGTAACTGTACTTGGCAGAGACGTGGTGATCAAAGTTCGAGTTTGCCAGTTGTTCTGTGATTCTCTTATTTTACCTTCCTTCCCTTTAGGATAATCACCATCATTTACTCCTCCAAACGAGTGATCGAGTTTTGTTTTCGAACCGTAGTCAGCTGACTAGTACTCGAAATCTCCAGACGTTGCTGGTCCCAGCGCTGTACATGAAACACAATTGGCCTTTGCGGGTAAATCCTGTTGTTGCAGATTGTGTGTATAGTATTCCGTTCACAGCTACCCGTTAACTGACGTTAGAGAGGCTAACTGTTCTATATACTTTCTCCAAGTTTACTATTTTGATAGTCCTAGAAAATACTCTTGCTCTTTATTCATTACTCTTTACTCTGGAGCGTCTTATGTCATGTTGATACTCAGAATGCTAACAGCTTTTATGAGAACAGGATCTGTTTAGTCCTGAAAAGCAATCCGCTACGCGTTTCATCCTCGGATGGACGTGACAGAACTGGTCGTGTCCCTTTGGTTGACGGTTTTCATAGGCGTCGTACTGATCGAATCCTCCACGAGGAACGCGGAATAAGCCAAGTAATCAGCTTCGGTAACGGCGTTTTCTTGGACTCGAATTTGTCATTGTTACTTCTAACCGCTACTGCCAATATTTACTTGTCATAGGATGTAATACAGATCACCTCATGTATATGAGGGACACAAAACATGCATATGTTTGCAGTGTTTCAAGGTTGACCTTGTTTTGTACCTGAACAGACAGTACTAAAATGTGTTGACTCATATAAAATGAAGCTGGAAACAGTCACTTTCTTCAGGGCACTCAATGTTTCCGGTTAATTGATGTCATTGGAGGAGCTTTCCGGTTAACCTCAATGCTATTGCACAGCAAAGGCCGTAGCTGTTGAAAGGTCTGATCCCCAACGTAGGCGGGGATTGCTCCTCAACTGCTCTTCTGCGTACCTTTTTCAAGTTTTCACCGCGTGAATTGAGGCCAAGTTCATGTTTGCGATCCATGTGCGTAAGCTACGGATTGTTAAAAAATATTTTAGAAAATAATCATTCTGATTTGCATGCTAATCAGATAGCGATGGTCTCACCTCGTTTTTACGGTGCCCGTGGTCCTATTTGTCAGCCAACTGGTTGCGGTGAAATTTTCACTCAAATTATTTATCCGGTATCGATTATCCGCAGTACGTGGCTATGAACATTGAAGGCGATCGCATCGCTGTCTCCGGTGAACATGGGTTCGCGCACTACAGTTGTGTCACGAGACGTTGGTATATGTTCGGAAACGAGGTCCAGGTTAGTTTTCCGTTGTTCGGGCCGGCTGATGAGTTTATTCAATCTTTTACAAATCCCGTATCATGATCATACACAACAACTCCAATACTGTCCTGTACCTGTATAAAGTTTTCCATAAATCCCTGTGCCGGGTAGAATGAAAGCTAAATGAGAGTGGCATAGTACCGGGAGCGTTTGGAAATACAGTAACTTCAACTGAGGTTTGCCTTGTTTAGTGCGGGTGCTGAATTCGTTAGGAGTTCGGTTGCTTGTAAATAGTCATAATATCCTATAGGGTAGTTACTGTCCCTATTGATATGGTTGGTAAGGTGCGATACGTGTTAACTGATATGGCGCGTATCTAACTCGCTTTCGTGCCTAATTGTTGCCAATGCGACAATGGACTTGGGTGTGTATTAAACCCACTAACATTAGTTGCTACGGCTTTCAGAATAGGGTGCGTGCACCAGTTGTTCAAGACTGTTTACTATGTTCCATGCCGATTACTCAATCCCGGTCAAAGTAACTGAGTTCACTGTCGGTGTGACTGGATCACCTGTATGGATTGTTGTTTCGATGATAGGTTGTAAGGTGTAGTCGGGCCTCTCTTAACTTTTATAGCACTAAGTAGTAATAATTCAGCTGTAACACCCTTTCGATGCCTAGCTGTGATACTGCCAGGTTGCTCAAGCCTACACAGGAACACTCGAAATGCAGAGGTTGGGTTCGAACCGCGGACCTTCCTGTCAGTAAGTTCTTGCCTTAACCACTGGGGCTTCTCGGCTCAGCAAATTGTTTAGATATAATCAGTATTATCCTGGCTGTCATGAATTGCAACTGCCTGGTTAACTAGTCATGCAGTCATACGGTACTCGCCTTTTGATGTTGGCCTTGATAGTTCGTTGTGTGTGGTTCAAATAAACGTTGTGATGCTGCAGAGCTTCCGCACCTCTCTATGTGGTATGTTATTTCATTTTACCGCGGTCCATTTGTTTACGCTTCTTCAAACAGCTTTAACAGTTCGTATGTGTTGCTAGATTAGCTCCAGTCTTCAACTTCAGTATCGCGGGCCTTGTGGTACTAATCTAGTGTATCATGGTAACGAGAATCCATGTCTGGACCTGCTAGCATTGCACCGTTGCGGGTTTCTTGACCTAGATTCTGGAGTGTTGCTACTGGTGTTCTAATACTGCAGCAATTATGGTTAGGTTGACATTCCAGACGTAAGAATTTGTTTCCATTTTCACACTTATTTTTGAGGTCAGCGGAGTATCAGAGTATCGGATCCCTGTGGGTTTACCTCCCAACGGACAAACAGACAGATAAGTGTATCCGCATTTCGAAGTCGTCAAAAATGAACGAAATAACCAGGTTTTCTGTAGAAACTCAGAGGCTTATCTACTGCTCGTTTGAGGGCCCGCCGTTCTTGTTGTAAATGAGGTAGCATAAGCGTTATCTGCATCTCATTTTGCGTTCTCCATTGTCAACTTCAGGTTACTGTAAGTTGTAATGGAACCCCGTGTAAGGTAACAATCTTGAATCTTCAATGGGGCTGACATTTGAAATAAGTCCATTTCCTCTGCCTCATTACTCGAGAATTTTCGTGAAATTCAAGGCACTGAGGATGTGGTCATAGCACTCTCAGGAGAAACACGCCGAGTCGCCGGTGGAGTACCCGCGGACGAAAACGCACCGACTTACCAAATGGCTCGCCGCCATCAAGGCAGGAGCGTGCAGGCACATTGTAACTAGCAGAAGCTATAACTTTTGCAGCCTCGGCCACTGGAAAAACCACTGTCGTCTGCGTACTCCAGATCGACAGGCTTCTCATCAGTAACGAATAGACGGCGAGGATTTTGAAGCTTTTCCGGCGTTCACCTCACGCCGTCACGAAGAGTTGACTTTACCATAATGTGACGGTTTGTGTACCTCCGCGATCCATTGAGCTACACTGGGTGAGGTCCGTGCGACACTCACAGTCTCTCATACCAGGTTGGTCAATGGATAGATGTCTGACCAACGCAGACTTTTGGCCATCCAGGTTGATGGTAAGAAAATATCTGGCAACTTGTTCTATAAAAATGGTAATGCAGTTGCATTTTCCGCCAAACACCGCTGCCTTGCGGTCAGGCTGTTGAGCCAAAGGCTTTGATCGACGATCCTAGTCGTCCTCTTGTCTGGGTGTGGGTGCCATGGTACTATCCCAACCCACGTACAACTATGCTGCTTACAACTAACAATGCTCTCGTGGCACGCACACTCGCTTTGTGTCACCAGCCGGGTCGATTCACTTGCTGCATACATCAGGGCGGGTAAGCGAAAACGTGCTACTGCTGACACCTCCCTTCTTACACTTTCGAGTTTTCCGTCTTCTACCTCCCCCCCCCACCCAGATGTGAATACTCTTACCGCAGATCACAGCACAAGGACTGACCGATTTTTTTCGCCGTGCATCACACTCAGCTGCAGCTTCTCCCCGTCCGACTCATATGACAACCCTAAACACTTCAAATTCTGTTTCCAAACCCCGAAAACCTGTCTGCTTAGCCGCCTTTAATGTTCACACACTGAAGCAAGCAGGACAAGAGGTGACTCTTGCTCGTACGCTGGATTCCCTCTGCATTGATTTAGTCTGTCTCTCAGAAATAAGGATACAGAACGCAAGTACTGTAATCGAGCCGACTGCCTCCTCGATCTCTTCCAGGTTCAGGCTGTGCATCTTTGGTGGTGCATAGGCCGCTGCGGCTTGGTATACTGGGGTAGATATTGTATGAGCGACCGAGCAGAAGCCTCTCTACTTGCTTGGATACCCGTTGCTAGTCGCCTCTGCGCGGTTTGTTTGGCAACGTCTGTGTAAAAATTTCGCGAAAGTTAGGTCCATCGCACCTTGTTTATTTTCTACTTGTGCCTCAACTGAGGTCTGAATCTGCCAAAAGCGGTTTCTATGACGGTGTATGTGCTCCTTTACAGCGGGCTAAAATTTCAGAGATAGTTGTGGTTGCTATTGACATGATCAACCTAATAGGTGGCCTGAACGCTGCTGAGGCGCAATTGATTGGTTGTCTTGAGTTAAACACGAGACGAAAGGACAACGGAAATCGTCTACTTCAGATGTGTGACGATCACACTGTTCCTTTGCAGTACCAATTTTCGAAACAGTGGAAGCCGCTTGACGACTCGATGCCCACCAACGAACCGGCCCCGAATCCAAATTCACCACATCGCCTTCAGTTACCGGTGGTCAGGGTCGATCACCGCCTGCCGCTCCTGGAGCACCAGTGTGGACTCTCACGACGCAGTTGTGTGCTGCTGCTTTTCAGGTCACCGCAAAACGCGCACACCTTGCTTAGCCGTTCAGGAGCTAATGAACCTGAATTCAAACGAAACTCTCAGAACCGGCTCCTTAAACTCCTGCTGGACGGTCCTATGTCGGATATTAACAGCAACTGGGAAAAGATATCCAGAGCGCTGCTCAAAGTCTAAACTTTCGCATGCGGTACACCCAGCCAAACTCATCCAACCATTGAATCTCTGATGGGACTATTTCTTTGCTGGAAGCCTGGCGACAGATTCCCCGTGGCCGCAACTGCAGTTCCACCCGACGCATCATTCGACTCCAGGTGAAACTGCGTGTCCGTGCAGACCGCGAAGCTTGGTGGACCCGAAAGTCCGAAGGCATGGAAAATTCGAGAAATGATGGAAACGTCCGTAAGCTGTTCCACTTGATTCGTTCGACTGGTCCTCGGAAGCCTCTTGTCAGCAAAACTATCAACAAAGCACAAGGATCGGACCACTGGGCACAGTACTTCGAACAGCAATTCAGGTAACCACCTGCTGCCTCCAATCTGGAATCCTGGTCTTCCATGGTAAGGTGGACTGTGAATATAGAGTCGCCTTCGACCTCAGAAGTGTCCAAGCGTATATCTCTACTCAAGCGTCATCTTGCTACTGGCTCTGACGTCGTTCCACTTGCTCTGTTCAAGGATGGCGGTGGGTTACTCAGTCAGTGAATTTCTAGCCTATTTGTGTCTAAGAGGCCGTCCCAGACAACTGGGGATGCATCGATAATAGTGCCCATCTTCAAAAAGGATACCCGGAGTAAATTTAGTAATCACAAGGGTGTTACTTTGACTCCTGTTGTAACAAGTCTTGACGTCACTGATTCTTTGTCATCTTACGGTAGCACGCGAAAGCTTCCCCCTGAGAATCAAGCGGGATTTCGACTGGATAGAGACTGCTTTGACAACATCTTCACACACCGTCAGGCGTTAGAGCAACGCCACCTGTACAGACAACCCACAATCTTGGTGTTCCTCGACTTTAAGGATGCTTTTGATTCTGTCCATCCATGCGTGCTATTAACTACACTTCCTCAACAAGGAATGCCCCAGAAATTTGTGTAATTCCGGTCCCTATATTCGCATACTCCTGGACGTGTCAGAGCTTTTGTAATGCTTCCCCACAAAAAGTGATGTCCAACAATCGTGTCTAGTCTCTACGTTCGTGTTCAACTTTGTCATTGGTGAAGAAATGAGGCGAACGCTGGAAGGTCTTCAAAACCCGGTGTGCAAATTGTTGCTAATGAGAATCTTGTCGATCTGGTGTACGCAGGCAACATGGACCTCGTCTTTGAAAATCAAGGTGAAGCACAAGACCTGTTGAAGATTTTTCGTCGTACCATCTTTCGGTATGCACCTTGCATCTCTGAAGTGCAAAGTCATGCTTCAGAACATACAGTCTCTGGGCAAGCCCCTTACAACTCAACGAGAATCACTGCAGGTTG
Organism: Clonorchis sinensis; assembly: GCA_003604175.2. Taxonomy (NCBI): domain Eukaryota; kingdom Metazoa; phylum Platyhelminthes; class Trematoda; order Opisthorchiida; family Opisthorchiidae; genus Clonorchis; species Clonorchis sinensis. The sequence continues at coordinate 137,070,384 of CM030370.1, forward strand.
TATAGAATTTTACATACCTCAGTAGTTGTTTTGGCTCTGATGGAAATGTGTTTGCTAAAGTCAGTGCACGATTCTGAGGCCAAAATCACGTTTGTTAATTAGCGTCACTTGTGGCGTCAACAAGACATATCACTGGGTCTTAAGGCTCACATGTACCAGGCTACAGTAGGGGCTGTCTTGCTGTATGGCTGCGAGATATGGGCTCTGCGGACAGATGATGTGAGGCGTCTCCGGGTTTCTGGCCACCGACGCCTCAGAAGCGTTTTTTTGGTGTCGTATTATGTCAGCGATTTAGTTACGAGGTGATTAGAGAACGGGTGTTTGATTGTGCATGAGGTACTTCAATAGCGGATAACATCCAGCACCATCGACTGCGATGACTCAGCCATGTGCTACATATGCCGGAACAGCGTCTACCCTGACGAGTGCTGTTCTTTATGTCTCCTTCAGAATAGCGCAAACCGCAAGATGGACAATGTATGACTTGGCAGAAGGGTGTGAAAGAGATCGCGAAGCGTTTTTGATGTTGTTGGTGCTGTACGCCTTCCAGGATGGGGTCCGCGTGACCCCGCCTGCGCTCAGCTGGAGACATTACACGGAATGGCGGCTGATCGGTGTCAGTTTCTTTTCCGATTGTCTGATTAAGGGCTTGGCATTGTAGGCGCCTCAGAATGCTTGACAAAAGCCATCACCAGATTCCCCGCCTCATCCACTGTTTTTCTCTTCTTTGCACTCTAGAGCCTTAAATATAATTAGATGAGACGACCTTTGTGCAGCACATTCAGTTGAAGAATATCATAAACGAGAGCTTCATTTGAATCTCTCGTGAGAACCCAGTTGATATGCAGATAAATGTATTTGTCGATAATTAGATGAACTTTGTGGTTGTACAACAGTGAAGGACCACTGTCAACACTGATACCGCTGTCTCTGATGATTGATAATGACACCTCATTTTTCGTCGATAACGAAGTTAAACAAGAGGAATTTAAATAAGTCACCCTTGATTGTCACAACATTTTTAGGGAAGCTTGTAGATGTTTCACATGCCCGGATTCAAATTATGGGTCACAAACTTCTTGGGCATCGAATGTACCCCTGAAGTCAAGGGACAAAAATCTTTTGCGTCTTTACATGTGGCGTTGTGTATCACCTGACGGAATGCAAATATGTGGTCAAAACTCCCCCCCCCCACTCTTCCGAAAACCCGATTGGTGCTTGTAGAATATAGTAACCTTTTCTACTGCTAGATTAAACTACCGCTTATCTACTGTCACTCTCAGATGGATAAGAAGACGTCAATCGGGTGCGTCTGACGGGATTGTAGGAGTCTACCTGTGCATCCGTATGACAAAGGAGTGTTCTAATTGACGCTCCACATCTGGTTCGTATTAGAAAGGTCCCATCTGTTTTGTGCATAAGTCACTGTTATTTATAATCAGACGATTAGTAGCGCAAAACCGAAAAAAAGTTCAGCTGTTTTATTCGTTTTGATCCTAGTGTGACAGATCAGGTCAAGGCTTGGGTCGCGTTTACTAAATTAAGACAAAGTGGCGTCAAAGTGGTATATCTCTAAATCTCAAGGGACTTGTGTATCAGGCTACAGTACAGGATATTTTATGTATGTCTGCGAGACTTGGCCTGTGTCAGCAGGGGAACTGAGACGTCTTCAAGTGTTCGACGACCGTTGTCTCGGAACCATAGCTTGTGTGGGTTGGTGTTGGCAAATCCGTAACGAGCCAATTAGAGGGCGGCTGTTCGGTTGTGCAACGGGGACCTCCATTGAAGAAAGTGTCCAGCACCAGAAGCTGTGTTGGTTGGACCATGTGCGGCGTTTACTCAAGAGAGTACTGTTTTCCGTGCCCAATTCAGAGTGGCGCAAGCAGAAAAGTAGCCAGCCTTCGACTTGACAGAGGGGTATGAAAGAAATTACGAAAAGTCTGGGTATTGTCGGTGCGACTAACCTTCCAGGATGGGGACTGCGTGACCTTCAATGCGTTTAGCGTTCAGCTGTAGCACCCTTTCGGTGCCTAGCTGCCATGCCACCCAAAGGAAGCATGAGGGCTGGGATACTGCCAGGTTGCCCAAGCCTAGACAGGGGAAGTCGAGAGGCAGAGGCAGGGTTCGAACCACGGACCTTCCGGTCAGTACGCTCGCGCTCTAACCGTTGAGCTGTCTCGCCCCTTCAATGCGCCTGGTTGCATACGCGGCAAGATATGGCCGCTAATCTGTCGATGGCGTTCTTGTTGTTATTTTCTATCCAGATTGCCTGATTAAGCATCTGGAGTCGTACGCACCTCGAAATGATTTTGGTAGGCTAGCACCAAGCCCCTTCTCGGTTAATTTTTATTCTTTGCTTCACAATGAGGCTTTCAAATAAATCATGGTTGTACGACAGCGAAGCATCAGTGTTGAACATTGACGTCATGCAGTCGATGACGATGATGACGACCGCACGAGGTAAGTTTGTTCTAGCCAAACCCTCGCAGAACCTTCTAGGAATGTATATCTGTATCGTTGGATATTTTTGAAAACGAGAAGCTGCATTTACGTGAGTCTTTCCCATTGTTGTTTTCTTGCTTTACAGGAGCGATCGTTTAAAGTTTGCGGGGGCTTAGTATGGTGGAACAACTTTATTTGTTTCGGCTGTTTCCCGGTTGGACAGTCCTCTTACGAGGTGAGTGGTACTCTGACCCGTTCAATAGGTACTGCGTTTCTCACCCGTACGTTGAATCGGTTTAGGTTTTTGCTTTTCTTTGCCTGTTTTCCGGGCTATGGGAAACAACTCAGGCTGAATTTCTTGTTGATTCCATTTAATTCCCATCGTGAATGTGTTTCAGTATACACGTACTTATCTGGTTTCTTTCGATCTGCGATTATCCGTACGATTTCCTCTTTCTGAACCCATCCTCGAATCGGCTTGGAGTTGTCATGGTAGTAATGATCTGAACATAACGGAACAGAACATAGTCTTTTTCCGTTTCTACAGCCTTCGTACCACCCACAGTATTAGGATAAGCAGCGTTCACTCCGTGAATGACTATCATTGTCTAAGCTGTGTAAGTTCATTTTATGGTTATGTGAACGCTGGCCGCTTTGTCGGAAAGCATTTTATGACCGATTTCGAAATCTCACAAACTTCCATTTTCTTTCGAGAGCGTTTTTTTGTGGGTTTCATCTGGAAAGCATGTCCATTTTTGGTACCATGGTTGCGTAATACAGATTCCGTGGTACATTATGCGTTATTGCTTAGAAATCGCAACTGCGTGCATGCAGCATTTTGTGTACTCATTCAGCTGTTTTTTAAACTATTGGCAACTGCGTCAATCCGTACGGGATTTCATTCACCATAGTTGTGGGAGCTCAGTTCTGTGTAGAATTGAGGCTGGCGCACAGGGTCTTGTCTGCTCCCACGAGTAGTAACAAAAGTACTCCGTTCAACCTTTTCCGTTTAAACAGTGGGTATGCGGGGTTTTCCCCTCGAAACAACACGTCAACAGTGACAGTATACGTTACAACCAGTAGGGTAAAACCACATGATTTTATGAATATTGATTCTTTTTGGTTCCGATTTTTTTTGCTGTTGGTTAGGGTTCGGGTCGGGGAACCACGGTAGTGTAGCTAGTCAATCACAAATTTAAGTTTAGGTGTGTCATTTTCAAGAATGCGACCAACAACAATGAAGATACTGTTAGACGAGCATGTATCATATCGTCGACTTTCTTCAATTTGATGTTTTCTCTTTGTTTGGCGTCCACCTATTGGTAACACCACTACTTTTGGTCCATTTTGTAGTTACGCACTTACCCATCGTTCGAAAGGCTTGATGATCAATTTGTTTCAACATGCTCTCTTATTGGGTCCGAAGAACCCTTACTCGTGGATACATTTGACAACCTCCTTACTCTGCTAACAAATGATGGGAGGGTACAGGTCTTCCGACTGTCACAACTCGATGTTCCAGCAAAAAGTGAGTGTTTTTGTGTGCTTGTCGGTTTGATATCTACTTTCCTACTTTATCCACTCTCTTTGGAAAGAGATTACGCCTTTATGGCGACTGTGAACCGCATGATTTACAAATTACTTTTGCACGTTGAGTATCTTGAAAGAGTTCGGTTCAGATTTTATATAATTATGAGTTTCCTGATCAGATCACCCAATGCGTGCTATATACCTGACGGTACTTAAACGCATTACCCAGTGGAGGTAAGTACACAGCGGTCGTTACTTGGAGGTATACAGCACATTGTTTCATTGTCGTCGAGACTCGTGTACTGTTGAGCAAGTGCACGACGCCTTTAATCTCACCTTTGGGCCAGTGATCTGTTGTGTTCCAGACTTCTTCGGGGACTGCAGCTGGGTTCGCTTCTGAGGGTACACTTGAACCGCCGTTCGCACACTGACAGGCGAGTAGACGTAGTCCCGGGTTATCCAAGTTCCAAGCTAGCACCACGCCATCCAAGATAACATGTGGAGGTGGTATGCAGATATTCAGCGATTGGCTTGTCGATCAAGCGCAGTAGTCTGTAAAATTCGCTACGTAAACATGTTTTTACACGATTCCTCGTGCTGAGGAAGTTCTGCTCAGTGAAATCAGTTATCCAGAACGTTTGCTACTTCTTTCTGAACCAGGTATTTTCAAGCAAACCTTCCGCAATGTATTGCACGAGAATTGCAGACATTCTCCTCATTTCAGGATTGAGTAGACGTTCTAGGGTTATTCGTGAGTCCATCCAGGAAACGAAATGTGGGTAGGATACGGTTCTACTACCACTACTCTTTAGGAAACTGTTCTAGCATCTTTCCAGTAAGTAGGTCGGTTTCGAAATTGACAAGCATCACATTGTCTGTTTGGCGTTCCAACTTTGGATAGTTAAATACTAAAACACACTTATGTTCTCATTTCAACAAATGCAATAACGAACTGGTTTCTCGCTCCACACCAATTTCAGGGACGTAACTGAGAACGTCGGTCGGCGAGTGCCCATTGGATGTGCAAGAGTGCACTGAAACTGACTGATAGCCTAACGTACGATACTTGTAGTCACCAGGTCATTGCGTTGTAATAGGCCTTTATTGACACAGAACTTTTAAATGAGAGATTTCGCCGTGGCGGAGTTTCTGAATAACGGTATTTCCTTGTCTAGTCCCCTTTGAGGCTCTCAGGGCTGCTGATTTTTGCCTTCGCGCTTTACTTTTCGTGGAAAGTTCTTGACTTTACCACAGTTTCCTCTCTTCTTGTATATGATTGCATTATGAGCATTAAGTTGGACATAGTAAACCAATGTTGATGAACGTCTACCACCTATGCACGCCAGCATTACCTGACATACAACACTCGGTTGAGTCAAAATTCATGTATTTCTTTTCCAGAATATCAAGTAATCATTTCAGTAGTACAAGTGATTGATTTGAACAACCTCATACTTCATCCGCCGTGCATTGTACGATTGTGTCTTTCGTCGATTACTGCCAACTTACGTAAGTTATCCCCTCTGCTATTTGATGCACTGCATGTCTCTTAACTTCCTTGTCTTTCAAAGTTTTTGTAGTTTGAACCGGACCATTTTTGATTGTATTGATGGAGGTATCTACGTTCCCAGAATCTTATCTGTCGACATGGCATAGGAATCATTGAACCGAATCCTGGCTAATTTCGAAAAGGCACAACTGCGCCATCATTTTAATGTTTTGAGCTCTTGGTTACGTACGTAGAGACTGTTGGGAGGTCCCTTCGGTTCACTTTTCTTGCACTACTCCATCATTAGGTGATCCAAAGTTTCCTATTTTCTGTTTGCGTTCCAGAGAAACAAGGTAGGCGAAAGCATCTTAGTATGCGTTTTTAGTCGTGTTTATCTGACTTGAACGGACGGGAGCGCTTTATGCGTTTCCATGGGTAATACTCATTTCAACTCGACTTAGGTTTTGAACCCTATTCTATCCAGGAATTTGTAGCTGCTCGCAGGTACCCAATTTAAGGATCCGTATTTAGTGACCACTCGTAGTCTGCTGTTGTGCAGAATTTAACCCAATCCGTCGGGATAAGTTGGGATATTTTATTCGATTGTCGAGTCTGTTTCTAGCTTTCTCCATCCGCTCTCTATTTACACCTGTCTCCGGCGAACCAGCTAACGAGTACACCTATATCTTGTTCTATAGTATACTTTGGCAGCATCGCCGTTAATAAAAATCCATCAAGGAGGCCTGGTTTCTGCACAGTAACGGTTAAAATACTATTTTGAGCCTTTTTATATTGCGAACTACTCGGCACTGACCTCCCATAGACCTCTACTCTCTGCCATTCAGTTCTGTTAGATCGCCACCTATTTGTTGTCGTGTTTAGTGGGAGTTGTTTTCCGCAGCCACCCATCATGCAAATGTGCCACTTGTGCCATTCCATAAGCATTGCCCGAACGGTTTCGTCCTCTTCACTTTGCGAACAGCACCTCGGAAGACAAGATGGACTAGCTTTGACTGTGTAAACCTGGGTACTGCGTTTTCTTCGTTCTTTCTCCACCATTTCCCCTCTGTTCGAATAGATTCCGTTCTTCACAATCTCGTTTTGGTCCGAGAGGTAGCCTGTTAAATTGCACAACATTGGCTTTCCGACCGATGATGTCACCCGCACGAACCCCGAGATATTGTTTGATAACCATTGCGAAAGGACAAAGGCGGTTCATTTATCTCCCTGCCTGTTTGTATCTTGTGGACCAAGCACGTTTATCATCCTAGTGTCCTCGCATTGTTTTAGTGGAGAAATAAGACTTTTTGTATTTAGATGTCTTGGACCGGAGGTTTTCATCTGGATTTCTTCTGTTGACACTCAGCTTGTTTATAAGGTTGGCGAACCAGCTTCCGGTCCCTTCATAAGTATATTTCAACCGTCAGATTGATGGATACATAGCGAAACGGTTGAATCTTTAACAGTGGGAGATCACCTTAGTGCGCACACGATGGCGAATTCGTTGCCTTTGAGTAATAGTTTGTCTGCGTGTTGCATAAGCAGTCCAACCTGGGCTCATTCTAGTTCTTGCAACTGATGAGACCTTACTATGGGTGAAACCTTGCTTACGGTACCACCAGTATGCAGGTTTCAAGCAGTCAGCTGGTGCGGTGTATGCTGTTCATTTATAGCTAAAAACGAGATACTCTGAGGAAAGTCTGTAGTCGTTCTACCGTATCCTTTTGACCATAGACTTACTCTTCCCGACTAAAATGACCAGACGCTTTTTGAAGTACTGACTGCACTCATCGGCCTCAAGCTGTTTCCAGCCGGAAACTGGAACAAAGTTAGTTTATCGAACAAATGAAGTGACAGGTTCATTTGTTCATTCATTCATTGTTCATTCATTAGCAGCCGCGCAGCCTATGAGAAACATGAGGAACGAAATAATGCAAGATCACCTAGTTATAAACCGTAACGAACAAACCAGCAACCATCTACGCTACCTGAGTTACCAACATTCTCCTCAATGGCAGACCTGACCTTACGATGCTGTGACGGTTTGCGTACCTCGGCGACCCACTGAGTTATACTGAGGAGTGTCCCTGCGACACTCGCAGTCTCATACCACGTTATTCAGTGTTTAGAGCTCTGACCAATACGGTCTGCTGGCCCTCCAAATTGAGCGTCAGAACATATATGGCGATTCGTTCTATAAAAATGGTGATGCAGTTGCATTTTCCGCCCGAAGCCGCTGCCTTATGGTCAGGCTTTTGAGCCAAAGGCTTTGGTCGACGATCCTAATCGTCCTCCTGTCTAGGTGTGGGCACCTTGATAGTATCCCAGCCTACGTACAACCATGATGGTGATTTTGGAATCTTATACTTCTTGTACTGATACTTTGCCTACTGTCCTGCCCTGTACAGTGTATTTTTCGATAGTGCTTGAAACGATCACCGAATTCCTTGCGATAGAATCTTCGTCATCCGGCGAGATGAGCCGCGACCCAAACTCATGACTCTCATCGGTCGGTCTTCTATCCAGTCGTTGTGTGCCTTCGGATCTCTAACCAGTTTACCATACATTCCTCCGGTCAGTGTAATGTTCATTTATTTCAAGCGGCCGGCCTACGAAATTTGGGTGCCCTTAGTCGTGGCCGAGACCGTTGGTGAGCAAATGACCTCATTTAAAATAGAAATCTCTGGATAACCGACGAACAACGAACAACCCCTCTTCTTTTAGTTTCATTAGTATATATCTATACACCTTGGATTAGTTAATGTGCCGCTCCCAAATGTTTCCACGTAGTAAGGCGCACAACATACAGCAATATGGATATCGATTTTGCATTGATTTTTCGAAACATGTTGAATGATATTTTTGCAGACTATGTTTTTGCGTGATTTCCGATGGCGCATTTCTTTATGAACCTAAATCGTAGATCAATCCAGACCTTCTGCGAACCCGGTCTCCTCGGAATTTTCCGAATGGGCAATTTCAACTTACTTTGCCTGGTATCTGTGACTTGCGACACCTTTCAACAACTCCCGGCTCACCCGAGCGTGAAATCGCATCAATGTATGATTATGTAGAGATATAGCAGACACTGTCAGCGCTAGTACTATCAGAGGTACCACCCCTTGCTAGTACATGCAAGTTAGGATCCAACTCAAGGGTAGAAAGTGGTCTGGTACACCTTATATTTAACCTATGTCTTCCGAGCGCAACATACTTCGGTTCATCTGATGCTTGACTACGGAAATAAGCCCTGATGTGTCTACTCTAGCTTACCTGAGGCGATTAAGACTAGCTTTGGTCGTAGGTAGTATTTACGTAGCTCATCTGCCTTAAATGAAGCGACTGATTGGTGATACCGAGTAGAAAAGTCCACTAAATGAAGAAATATTGTGGCCTTATGGAACTGCCTAGTTCTATTGATCAAGTCGGTGGGGTGCCTCTAACTATTGAGAATTTATTTCATGATACCTCGGTGAGTTCAGAGATTTGGAACTTCTATTATTCAGACATCACTTATGCAATATTTTATGTTGTCTTTGAATGGCTCTAAGGTTGCACCTCGATTGTGTTTTTGCCTTGTAACTTTTCTGTACGTCCACTTGTTGTTCCCGGTATTCCTCAGTCGTGGTCAGTTTGCATCGTTTTATTCTGTTATCTGTCCATTACTGCCACGTTTTCAGTTTTTTCTGTTGCACTTTATGGTACGGCTATTTTGGGTGGTTCTACCACATATTTTTCAAACTATACTTCGAGACTCGATTTAATCTTTCTGAATCCTCTTTGACCGCTAATTCGGTTGATCACATATCGATATTCAATCCCTTTTCCTCAATTTTTCTCCGTTTACTTGAAGCAATCCCTGGTGATGCTGTTCAGAAACGTCAGTCGAAAACAGACGAAACGACGCTCGCCATGGATCCCAACGTTTCGGAGCACTTCTCCTTTCCTTGTAGCCCAGATCCTGCCAATCCAACATCCAACCGTGTGAGCCGACCCTGCAGTCTGCTTCTCAACTACGGTGGTTACCTATTCTTACTACAGCCCAGTATATCATCGGATGCCGGAACTTCCGGTGTTCGTACTGATTCCAACAAAAAGGTGTGTACGTTGCTTTTTTCCTTCGATGACACACTGCTCTCTTGTGTTGCTGACTTTTCCCTGGCCAGTCAACTCAAGTGAACTGTAAACGCCCATGCATGTCTACGGATCTTCAGTGTGGCATGTAACTGCTATTACAGCTACAGTATTATTAGTTGGGTTTTTCGTTCGGCCTCTTTGTATGCGCAGGACGCTAGGCTACTCTGCACCCTATCCCACTGTTGATGTTCAGTTCCTATTCATGAAGCAACCAACATCGGTTCCAGACTTTTGTTCAGCAAACGTTTACCAGGTTTGACAGGAAACTGTCGAATTAGTTTATCCAACTACGAACGGTGTTAAGAGGGAAGTGGTTTGTTTCCACACTAACATTCTTGCATGACTAAAACCCAAGAAATTCGTTACCTTCTTAAGGTAGTCGCTTAATTTGGTCTGGGATTTCCTATGTATCTTGATCTCCAACAATTCTCCTTTTTCCTCCTACTCTGTGTATTATTCCCATTCATAATTTTGACAGTTTTAGCATAATCCGACGACTACATTTCCGTAGTCAGTCTTCCCCACGTGAAAACTCAGGCAAGCGACAACTTCATAGTTCATTCATCGTGGTTTTCGATCAATCTGTTTGTTAAAGTTGGCTCTTGATTGAAATCTGCGTGCTTGTATGTTCAGTAGGTGCATCATCTAGATAAGAGGCTTCTGATTCTATCAAGGTTCTTTCACATTGGTGACAATTTACGGCGATGTGATGAGAGGCGAAACTCCATCGGTCATGAGAACCCTGTGAAGTGTGTTCTCCTAATCCGTCATGCAGAATACAAATCGAGTATATATGCCAAACAGCAAGACAGTTCTACATACGTATCACAGAGCACAAGCGACGTGCTCCATTCCTGCCACATAACACAATGGAGCTTGAAGGCGATTCGTCTATCTCAACTGACGCACTTTAGATGAGCCACCAGATCGACTCTGCCGGTGCATATCTAATTGAGTCGGGTTTCGGTCACACACGGAACAGATATGCGCTTTAGCTCTGGGGTCAACACATTTTCGACACGCTTGACTTGCTCGACATGCCACAATAATCAATCTCCATATTGACTGGCCTGCAGAGGCTAGATGCAGAATATGAACCCGAACGGTGACGGATAATTGACATCAGATTACTTACTGTGATCCAACACACCTACATACTCTTACATGCTCTCTGCGTTTAGATCACGGAGCTCACAGATCCTTAGCCACTCATACCGACTTCAGTCAGCGGACCTATCCGAACCCACGATAACTGACCCAAACGGTTGTGTCGCGGGGCTGGGCCTTCACTGCTTCATAAAATCCCTCAAGAAAGGTTGTCGGAATAGTCGGCTCATGTCGTCGTCACCCGAACCACCGTGTTTCGCTATCAAATTAATCACTTTGAATATACTGCATGGTTCTCAATCTTGTAGTCAGCCCATATTAACTGAAACTCTTACTCACCGAAAGGTCCGTGTCTCGAACCCGACCTCTGCCTGTCGACTTCTCCTGTCTAGGCTTGGGTAACCTGGCAGTATCCCAGCCCTCGTGCTTCCCTCGGGTGCATGGGAACTAGGCATCGAAAAGGTGTAACAGCTGAACAATTTTTTTCACATGGTTATGTGGTAGCTTTGGCTATTTTAATGTTGCTTTAACCAGTGAGGATGACTCTTATTGGCTTCTTTTTTCTTGCGTCCATAAGAAATAAATTTTCTGATTGAGGTTGATTATACTTTTTAGGGCATTGTACTTTTGGAAAGGTATTACAATTTATTAAAAGGATTTGGAAACCTTAATTTCTTTCCACAAGCATTCAACTCTGACTCAGGACGACTAAAAAAGCAGAGAGTCGGTGGCGGCGAAAAAATTCACCCACTGGTATTCACCCGATGGTTATTGCTCTGCTAGGTACTGTACAGTTCTCCATTGAAATCAAGAAAAAATATGTGCACCCAGAAAGTGACTTTTCAGCAACGCCTGAAGCGAACTTATGATTTTACACGGACATTTACTCCCGTTTTTTTCGAATTTATCTCTGAATATCATCCGTTTTATTAAGGTGCATTTGTACTATTTGTTGGTCAACTTTATCATCTCATTATTTTAGCCACTCATATTGACCCCGTTCCTCATCGCCTCGAACGTTGAGCTGACTTGGCCGGCAACTTCTTCAGACGTAAAGATTGAGGAAAGTCTTCCCATGACTGTTCCGTTGTTGTCTACTACAGACCAACATCGCCTGCGGCCGTATCTGACGGATTCATTATGGCTTTATTGTGGGGCACTTGGTTTGCAAGTTTGGCTTCCGTTACCACATTTGCATTCCATATCTCCGCAACTGAGTCCTGCACGCCTTGTACCACGTGCTACACGTTTATTCAACCAAATTTCCGATCCGACGAGCTCTTCTCAACTGGAAAACCACACACATCCTATGATACACGGACGGACGCACTTCTCACCCGGTTATATATCACGTCGAATCATGTTGTCGATTGAACTAGAAGAAGACGTTCGCCCACTTGGTAAGTATTCTCACCGTCGACGTTCTCCCATAGCATCATTCTTTTTCGATCACTTGGAGAGTTTAGTCCCATAGCCATTCTAAGTTTTCTGCAACAATGCAAACAGAGAACGACCACTTCTATATTTACCCCCTCCCCCTTTATTCATTGTCGCTCGGGCACGGACATATGTTATGTAGGATTTATCAGTTCCACAGCTGGCCATCGAAAAAGTGAATTTAAGCCCTATATTACACGACCAAAATTAATTGGACAGGTAGTAAAACTCAAATCTTTTGAGGAGGATAATGAGGTGCCGATCCTGAAATGATCTCTCTCATATAGTACCTCTTGCTATAAAGACCTGTCCGTAGAAGCTAACATCCAGCAGACGGTATCCTTCTCCGAATAGCTGAGTTTAGCGAACCAAGGGATATCAGGGGATACTCCTAGTAAGCAAGAACCTCATAGAACATAACAGCTTGAGTTCGACTAGAATCGCTGGCCCTCAACTATGGAATGCCCTGTGAACTCCTAAGTAGTCACATCTTTTGATCTTAATTATGTGGAAGACCACTCCGTCCTAAAAACAAGTGTTGAAGAAAAAACAGAGCTAGGCCAGGGGTATAGGGCACTGATTTGTGCTCCTTGAGCATATGAACGAAAGTAACCATGCAAGAATATCGCGGTTTTGGATTCAGTGTGCATTACTCAAACAACAAAAGCTTGCTCAGCCTGACGAGCAAAAGTTCGTAGGAGCTTTTCATGGGTTAACCGAGTGGGTGCATGTGATGTCCTTTTTTGCTTAGGTGGTGGGTGAATTCATTGTTTGGCCCATTCATCGTGTACCTTAAGAGGCTGTCGGGACATGAGTTAGTAACATGCACGAGCTGATTGTACCTTTTTCCGTTATGCTTCTACCGGTGAATACCGCATGCCTCTTCCGGTGTGTTTAGCGTTGGCTTCCGTCCGAGCATTTGTGAATCTTGGATACCCAGTCAGTTGCACGTATGGTCTGATTGAACCCTTGTAACTTTGATACCGTGTATCGTCTACTCAGCTGCTATATTGCAGTCGTGGTTTACGCAGTCACTGACGATTCACGACGAATTCTATCCTTTACAGATGAAACCAGAGCGGTTCGAGAAAGCGGACCAAAGGAATCCATTAAAAATATTGATGGAATGCCTAGCACCAGCCAATTTATCGCACACAAACTCGTTCTGTATTGATGTTTTATAAACCGTTATCATGTATTGTTAGGATGACTAGTCATTTCGACAAGCACCTTGTGTATACTTCCCTAGACTCCTTACTTCTCAGGAAGCAAGTAACTCGGGTCATCACATGCGACTGAAATAATCCAGTAGAAGAACCTAGAGGTTATGTTTTATGCAGAAAAAATTGTACTGAGCTGGAAAATACTCCAAACAGATGCGAATTCGAACAAAGGAAGAATCCTTTTCAACTCAATAAATAAATTTAATTTAAATCAGAGTGCTGCTATGGAGCCAGAAACCGGAACTTCAGCCTGTCAATTAGTCTGTGTTTACCCAAGTCTGCAAACCAGTACTACGTTCACAGAAAGTTTTTGAGCAGTGCCTTTGATCGCAGCGATACTAATCACGTGTGTACTCAGTTTTCTTAGTGGCTTTTGAAGATTTCGATTAGAACCTTTGAGTAATTAGCAAACAGGAGGAACACTCAGTTGGACGTGACGAAACTCCATAAGTTCAATCTCGCTGACTTATACATCAGTCCACCATCTCGCCTTCACGTTTTCAGCTATACTGTTCCAAGAGGCCGTTTTGGTTGGCGTAATAAACGAGTTTCATCAACCGTCAGTCAGCATACGAGATCCCGACCCATCTGATATTTCGAAGGATTTTTACTCCATCCTGCCTTATGGCACTTCACGTGTAGAGGTGAGTTGACCTCTTGGCTTGTATTGTTAGTTGTTCCGATTAGACGCCAAACTCTTGCACTCACTTAGTCAATTTTTCCCCTTTCAGACCCATGCATTCCTTCACCGTCTGATTCAGGAGCTTCTACGGAAGAAGTAAGCCGTTTCTGTCAGTTGTATTAGCAACATTAGTAGTATTTCGAGGACCGAACGTGGTAGGAAATCATTGCTTTGCAGGTCTGTTCGTTGATGGAGGCTTGCAGTTAACTTTTCACCAGAATTATCTCGCCTACGTTACCAACCTTCCATTAGTCATCATGGCCATCAGCTTTCGTACAACTTCCATTTGTCTGTTGTCCCCGGTGCGCCGTGTGCTAGATAGATAGAACTCCGGAAATGATTACTTGTTTTGGTCAATGTGCACTACATAATCGTATGATCGTCTAACATGCCACTTTACTGGGACTGACTCATACGAAAGCAGGCTGCATTGCGGCTGACGCCCTTCAACTTAAAATGATGAGGTATTCACAGACAGTCTTCATAGCCATGGTCTTTCGTAGGGTTTAAAAGTGCAGATTCTTTTCTTTTATTATTGTGTTCAAAGTGATTCCCCTTTTTGTTGTTTTCGTTTCGCCCTTATGTCGCCTTTCTTGTTTTGATCTGAACGTAAATCGCTCTTCGACCTTGTCTAGTTCAAATCAACCACGTGGGTTTCGCCATCTTGTGATCACTTTGCCTTGATTCGATGTGATCTTCGGATAGGTGTACTGTTTCCTACCTACCTGTTTGTACAGAGTCGCATTTGAAATTAACAGTTCCTAAACAGGTCTATAGAGTCAGTATATTCCCATGGTTTGAGGTTTGTACGACTTTATTATTGTATTATTATATTCATAGTATTGTATTTGTTGGAAGATTTGACTTTTCGGGTTTTGCGCGGAACTCAAATTGGTCCGACTGACTGCTGGAAGCCATAAATACCTACAGTGATCGTCCCCAGTATTCTTTGGTGCTTGTTCGATTGTGCATCGATAGCCTTTGCAAACCTGGGTGCGTCCTGCTGGTTCCCACTCATGTAGACAACTGATGGCCCATTTCGGTAACCTTTGGGAATTGGAAATGCAAAACCAGAGATTACACCCGAATACCTATCTCGTAATTGTCCACACTTTTTGTTAGGACCATACCACCACAAATTCCACGCATGTAACCAAAACTGCACCGAATTCGGCTGGAGGGACAGAGGGCTTAGTAGAGTATGTGGTTAGGAACGGTCGGGTGAAAGAATAGTAAGAACACGTAGCGAGGTGCCGTAGTCGGAGTTAATCGAAGTGGCACACCGCCAAATCGTGAGGCAACATTGGAACTTATGTTTCTCTTAGTACTGACTGAGTACACCAATAAACCTTGTGTTCGAGAAATTTTGAATGGATTTTATTTCCTTGTCACCTGTTCGCAATCCCGGAACGTTTACACTAACACCCACACATTGTCCCGTTTCGAGTCATATCAACCAACACTAAACAACTCACCTTTCAATTTAATATGTTAATCGTTTTTAAGAAACTGGTTGTAAATCCCCCGGAAGTGGCAGTGTATTTCATCACTTACAGGGTCACGGAATCAGGTTCTAAAGTTTAAATTGAGAATCGACATTTTTGCGTTTTTGTTTTTCATTCACTCCCCCTATAGTCTCGGTGCTCACGCGCTTCAGTTGTGTTCCGCTTACAAGGAACTTCCACATTTTCATCGGTTGCTGGAATGGTTGCTCCATGAAGTTTTGGAGACAGAAGCAACGTCGAAATCTCCTATTCCTGGTCAGTATACTGCTTGTTCTTCTCTTGTTTTAATTTGCTTCTTGGCCCATGTAGGTATACCGTAATTGGTTGTCAGAGTAGAATCAATAGGATATTCCTTGTGAGTAGTTTTATTTTATGAAAATATACTGCGATATCTCGAATATCGTACCAACTGAAACATGAGGCGGCCTGTGTGCAGCACATTCATTTGAAGAACAACTTAAACGAGAGATTCACTTGAGTCTACCGTGAAAACCAAATTGATTTGCAAATGAGTGTATTGGTCGAATTTCGTACAATTTGGGTTCAAGTAGAACATAAGGTTGACAGAAACTCGGGGACTGCGCCTACCTGATGAGCCCCAAGAAGGGCAAAACCGGTCGTGGGCTGTCCAAGAGTTTTCAGCAACCTTGTGAGTGGCTTCGTTTATGAGGATATTCCGTTGTTTTCTCCATGAGTCGAGGCTGTCTGCGCTTGTGAGCTGTCTGAAGACCGTTTCAGAAGGGCTTGGTAAACAATCGGTAGTTTTTAATTGGGCAACGTTCCGCTTTTGACACGATGGCTTCACCAGGTCAAGTGAGCAGGTCACCAAGTTGGCCAGGTTTTAAGGCAGACGGGGAACCAGTCAGTAAGGCCTCTTCAGATTAGCACACTAGATCGGCGTTGAGGGTCAATTAAGGGCTCTTGTCGGTTAGTTTGGTTGCCAAAATCTTGCACTGATGGGTTGGAGGAGTTTCTAATTGGTTCCAATCGGCTTTTGTTCCTTAATCTTCCACTTCAGGGTGCTTCGATTGATGATTCACCGGGGGTGCCACTGGTAGATTTTCGTTGATCTTCATGGGCTTGTGAGTGTTGTGACAGTTTGGTTGGGGAGAGGGGATGGGAGGTGGGTGAGGTTAAGTGGAATCCAGATGGTGACTACTACTCCTGATAATCGCACACCAACACGTGTTAGCTCGAGTGATCCGAAACCGTTCTCCACATGCTTGGCAGTTCCACGCCATCTATTCTGTTAACACTGGGATGCTTGGCGATTTCTACCGCCTCGGCTATCAATCTCTGACGTGGACCGTAGTCCTCGCCTCAAAACCTCAACATTTTCTAAATCTATTTTGTGTCACGTGTCTAGTCCAGTCCGCAATTGTCGAGTCTTTCAGTAACGCTTGATATTCATCCTCGTTTCTCGGAGGCCTGTTTATTCTCCTATGCTCTCCGATTCTGATGTGAAGTTCCCTGGTCGCCTGTCCTCTATAGACCTTAGTGCAATCGTTACACTTAATTTTTTAGACACAGTCCCTGGTTCTGTTTGCCGGGAGGCGATCCTTCATCTGCACCAGTGCAGAGCCGTTAATGTACACCCAACACTGATCTAGTGTGATAATCTGAAGAGGTCTTACTGATTGGTTCTCCGTCTGCCTTAAAACCTGGCCAATTTGGTGACCTGCTCACTTGGCCCGATGACGCTTTTGTTTCAAAGGCGAAACGTTACCCAAATAAAAACTACCGATTGTTTACCAAGCCATTCTGAAACGACGACTTCTCAATCGGTTTCAAACTTTTTCCAGTTAATTGAGACCAGTGACCCCTTTTAGATAGAAATTCATCCGAACAAATTTGGTTAGCCCGAAGCAACTATATGGATGGCGCTGCTCTGTTTGATTCGTAGACCATAACGTGGCCTGTAGTGTAGTATTTGGTCTCTTGGTGACTCGGCAGACCATATTACGGAGTCTCAACATCTATTTTGTCCTGATGTTTCATTCATTGTAATCGTTGGTTGTATTGGATGCTTTTGCTCCTGTTATCTCTGTTACTTATCAGATACCCGTCAGAGTAGTTAAGTAAAATGGACCCCTGTCTCTACGTTTGCCAAATTTCGTTTTAACATGTCTCTATTCTTTGGTCAGGTTTTTCAAACTTCTATTCGTCTAGGATTCTGCGAATGCACTACAGTACCTTTTAGTGTCCCAAAGCCTTTAGTTCATATGATGACAGCCTTCTTCTAGCTTATTCATCTTACTACTTTGTTTTACTTTGCAGATCCATTGCTCCCTCAAGTGGTCGCATTTATTCAGGAATTCCCCCAGTTTCTGGAAACCATTGCCTATTGTGCACGGAAGACCGAGGCTGCCCGTTGGCCCCATCTTTTTGCTGCTGTTGGACGAACTCCGAAGGATCTGTTCGATCTGTGCATTGAAAATAACAATTTGGAGGCTGCAGCTTCTTATCTCATCATACTTCAAGCTTCTGAACCCGTTGCCCTTAGTCGTCAGGTGGGTTGCTAATACCTCGTCCGCTTCTACCGGGCGCTCCGAAACAAGTCGTTGCCGCAGGGTTTGAGTTTCTATGTGCGCTTTAAAAACCTTCACGTAGGCATTAATGTGACACCATCTTGCTTCAAGCGCGTGGCAAATATGGTTTCTAAATTTTCAACTTCACTCGATATTTTCGGAAGGGTAGCCAAAATTCCGAGAAGCCGGTGGTCAATCGAGGCTTTTCCCTATCGACTGCAAGTTCACTGCTGACGGTTTGGTCGTAAGCAGCGAGTCTCAAAATCGTACCCAAGCTCCAGAATACATACCCTTGGCCAACAACCAAAGCACATTTCATTATCATCATCGACAGCATAAAATCAGTATTTAACACTGGTGCTTCGCTGTCGTACAACCATGTTTGCTTGTTTATCCGTCTGCTCTAAAATTCCACCAGTCCTGCCGCTCACTTACATTATCCGAGTAATATGCGGTGTTCAATGCTGGTCCCTAAATTAACAGTATGTCAGCATAAGAAAACGACAATCGTTCATCTGTGACACCAATCTGTAACCGCTACCCTTCTCGAAGGAAGCACGAGACTCGAGCTACTGCCAGGTTGCCAGGCCCAGACTGGATCAATCGCAGAGCCAAGGCCTTCTGGTCAGTAGTTTCGCTATCCTGAGCTCAGATGAATTATGCCGTTCTTCAGCTGAATGTTCTGGCAAAATACCTCATGTTCCTGTTTGGCCGGTATTGAAATAGATTCCCATGAAAAGATACCTCTTGTAAGGGCACCATACCTACCAACCAGGCGAAATTAGTAATGGGCTGTCGAAAATTTTTCATCGACCCCTCTAGTTGTTATCCTATCTGTCGATCGCCTCTTAAACTGTTCTGAATCAGGATATGTTTCTCGTTAATGATCGCTCTACCTTAGCCATATATAAAAGTGACGAGGTTCATGGTGTCGGTAGTCGGTCTGTGTGCCGCTTTGGTGCTGCACTGCTCACCTCACAACACGTGGTATAGAAGTTTTTTTGGCTTGTCATCGCATGTTCTTTGTCAACTGGATTACGATTTTTCCTATCCCAGTACTTCCCTTCTCCGCAGCCACTTCTCCTACTCCTCCTCTTCTCTCATCTAGTGCACTCTACATTTGATTGAGGTTGCTGTCGATTCCTCACAGTGGTTTGTAGTTCGGGAACTCATGCGCTTCGTAAATGCCATTGGTAAGTTCTTTGTTATGACTGAAGCGCTCTATTTCCAGTGGTTGTTGTTGTTGTTGGTAAATCTTGTCCTTTGTTAATTTGAAGTTTATCTTCTTTCACCCACATCGAGCCCATCGTTTTATAGTTGCACATTGGTAGAGCTTTCATTTTTTTATTTGTTTTCTATATATCCTTTATGCTGCACTCTGTTAGCACAAGCTGCGGTGACCCCAGCCAGTTTAAATTAGTACGTGGTTCACGGTTGTTGAACTGAACTGAACTAGAAGAACCTAGTAATCCTGCTGGCTGAAAACAGCATTGTCGCAACTAAATAAACAGATGACCTGAGCCATCAGCTGTCATTGCAGAAGAAATATATATTGGATGAAATTGTCCTTTTACTGTTTATATTGTTGCGGGTGCTCATTTTATGACAGGACTTTTGAAACATTCATTTGATTTGAGACACCAAAATACACATCTTTCAGAGCCGACTGTCACTTCTGACTGGCTGACTTTTTCATTGTTTGGACGGAAAATGTAACCACATATTTCTTCTCTAGACCCCCTAGATTTCAAGTTCCCGATGGATGAATCAGCCATGGAGCCAAAGCATGATACTGCACGTTCAAAAGACCCTCGACCGGGGCCTTACTCTGTTACGAACCAGCGTACGACATTCTTCTCCGATCCAAAGGCTCCACAAAGCCCACGTTCAGACCTATTGCTGGCGTCACATGCAGGCAATGTTGAAGTCAAACCTGTACATTCCCCCCGAAAGCCATTGTCCTTGTCAGAGAGTGACAGGTCTGATACGAATGCACCTATCCTAAGCAGTGGAATACATCAATGGCTAGCTCACAAGGTCACAGAACTATTTACTCAAGGCCACCTGCGTCAACTAGCGGAGTTGGTAGCAAACTTTCCAGTCTTCTGCTCCTCTTCGGCTGTTCATCGTAGTCCGGATCTCTTGGCTAGCTGGATTGCTTCCCAGAGGTAAAATGATCTTTTTGTAATCTTTGATGCGTTGTCCTCAGGCTTGTCACTGCCTTTCTTGGCGTTGGAAGATATCTATATCACTGATTTGTGATCACTACTTTTTCCCAAAGTTAACATTTTTTAAATTAGGTCGTTCTGTGGTCTGCTTGGAAACGAACGTAAGTGGTTTTGTTAGTATACTAAGTTCAAGCAAACAGTTTGAGCGAAAGAATACTCCTGGGAGTAAACGCAGATCACCTATTGCTGCTTGAGTGCTCTGCCAAATCCTCATCTACCTACCAACAGCTAGTGTTTTCTAACGAGCCTGTACATAACTCCCTAAATGCCTTCAGTTATACCGTGAAACACGCCCATCTATGGCCAGTTCATGGGAAGAGCCCTGTTTTGCGCGAGGGAGTGCTCTGACTAAATTCTGGGCAGTTGATTCCTTATTACTGTTTGTCTTGCCTGACGAGCTCCTGTCTATTTTGTCCCGGATTTTTCTGGTAACTGGCTGCGTGCGATAAACAATGCCATAAGGGGCATCCAGCATTTAGGAACATTATAGAGTTTTCTATTGACTCTTAGTCCAAAAGTTTATGGGAATCGGTGACATTAAATACAGTATCACAGATCAGCAAAACTCCATTCACTTTGCCTAGTTTGCTGGTTGTTTTACTTTATAGTCATTCATTATTCATTCTTACCTGCAAACATTCGGGCTTCTAGTCTACTGGTGCATCGGCCGAGCCGAAATACTGTACTTGTGGTTTCGTGTGTTTATGGGCTCGAATCATTATGTGAGTGGGTCTCAAGCTGGGGACCGTGACTACCAGGCGAGCTCGTAAGGGTTATTCCGGGACTTCGTAGTTTTCCTTATTTATCATTAATGTTGCCGACCAGCACTTAGTCACACGTAGACCGTTGCTGCGAGTCGAATGGAAAGTTAAAAGCATGTTCTGCAGTACTGAAGTCGAAACATTCTGATACATGCCCTAAAAGGTGTAACGAAAATACGATGTGCAGGACAGGCGATCAGCAAACGGAATGACGCTGACATTGTTTGACAGTATAATGACCGCTAATGAACGAATACATGACCATTACAAATGCATCCACCATATAATTAAATTACAGCCAAACGTTGGGGGGTCGCACGGATCTCTTGCGTCAAAAGATTGATTATCACTGCAGCGGAAGCATATCTGGTTGGTCGATTAACGAAGTGGCTGAGGTTTGGTTGATGGTGATATGCAGTATGGTCATGCGGCATGATAGACAAGCAAAAAGCAAACAAGAGACAGAAAAACTTCAGAAGTTGCTGTGAACGTTTGGAACAGAATACTGCAACAGTGTCATAGAAAAGCGTTAGAGGTATTATAGAAGTCATTTGTACCCATAAGAGTCTTGATAAGTTTTACTGAAAATTCGGGAGCGACAGCAGTGTTGAGCACCAATGCTTCGGTGCTTCTCTCCTACATGTTATTCGAGAAAGATCAGAAACTCAGTTCAGTAATGACTCCAAACGTTCACTCAGACAATTTGGGTAGAAAGTGTACCAGGGACGCCGTTGAGATTGGCTGGCAGGTATCTTTCAGCGTCTTTTGCTTGGAACCACCCATCCTAAAAACCAACAACACTTCGTTATCACGTTCACATTCTTGTGCCAAGTCCGTCTCGTTTGCGCCACGCCGAAGTTGCCACGGGAAACAACACTTTTCTTCGGAGACTTTCGCTCTACATATACAGAGTCCGGAGATAAATTGCTCACATCTATCCCAGCCATCGATGACGTTGTTCCTTTCTTAACTATGGGGGCGAGATGGCTCAAGTGGTTAGAGCACGAGTTTACTAACCGGAAGGTCCGTGGTTCGAACCCGACCTCTGCCTCTCGGCTTCCCCCGTCTAGGCTTGGACAACCTGGCGGTATCCCAGCCCTCGTGCTTCCTTCGGGTGGCATGGCAGCTAGGCACCGGAAGGGTGTTACAGCTGAGCGATTTTTTCTTAACTACCGATCATTCTGAAACTCATACATTGATTTATACCAAGCTCTCGTCCTTCTCAGCTTTCTATTATTGTCCCGGTCAGTCCAACTTTTGAGCAGTCGGAAGGCTTTGTAATCCACGGGCTAAGGGGGCTTATTGTTAGGCGTAATCCTACGCAAAAACCGAATTAACGCCCGCACCTAGGCGCTGCAAGGCCAGTAAGCCTACCCTGCATGCGGTCGGTTAGAAGATCAGGCCACTTGATGGCCCAGCGTCAATGCGAGCTCCGAGTGGTCGAAAATATGAACCCAACAGCCTATCATTTTCAAGTATCCGCTGAATATATGTTATCAGTGGTACGTCCAGACGACTTCCGAATTTCCAGTGTTGTGGTTACCTACACATTAAATACGACACGTTTTACATGGGTTTTGACCCGTTTTGTCGCGTTTGATCCTGTTTATGTACTCTAGGTGGTCTTACTGAAAGGCGCCGGCTTTGGACGATCAGACCGAGAACTCGACTGCGGTTGTACCGCTATTACACTGAGCTAATCTCTCCATGCAGCGCACTGCAAGAGGCCTCTGCGAAGGACATTGAGCTACACTGTGAAAAATAGCCATCGTTTTGCACGACTCTAAATACTCTGCCTGTGGTGTTTCCCAATGTATACATAGAAACCACTGGGTTTCAGAATGAGCACTGCCACACCATGGTGTCAGACACCCTATTCCATCGATCTCAGAGCGTAATTTGGTTAGACATCAGGTCAAACGAAGCCTTTGTCTTGTTTGCAAGCGAGGTGTGGCGAAACCAGAAATGAATAGGGTTTTTGCCGGCGAAGATGTATTGAAGATATTTCTACTAGTCCGAAAAATTGAACCCAGTAGACTGTCTGTTAATGAGTTAATCAAGGATATCATTGGAAATGTAATATATGATTTAAGATAACATTAAGGCCGCTGAATGAACTATGTTCGGCTTTAGTTTCTTGCCCTCTGATCTTATATCCACCTCAGTAATATGCCTTTCTGATCTGATACGCCACCGGGCTGCTGGACCAGATACCACTAGTACTATCCGAAGACGGTGGTGACTGTCCGTGTTCTGCTCTGATTAAGTTGAGTTTTTTGGAAAGACGGAGTTCCAGATAACTGCCCCCAATCACTCATCGTACCTCTACTCAAAACGTACTTGAATATTCCGGTTCAACCATAGAGATATCATAACATGGTTACTGGGATCCATGATGTTGCAGTGCCTCACTACGGTACATGAGACTCAAATTTGAGGGTATGGAGCAACATTCCGGCCAGGTAGGGTGTGCACTGGTTTCAGCATGAGCAGCGCCACGCACATCGCTGATCACTACTCACTGTCTTACTTGAGTTCAAAAGAGTTGTTGACTTTATACATAGAGTAATTCTCTTAAGTATTTTGAACCAAACGACCTCGATGTTTACTGTTATAATTAGGGTCCCCCATCCTAACAGCTGTGGTCGTATTAGGCTTTTCTCCGACCTGTTCAAAGGTTTTCCAACAACTAGTGAGGTTCACCGTGACTGCTTTCTATCACCGTTTCTTGTTTGATTCTGTCATTAAGACATTCTAAGAGACCACACATCTCGGCATCGGAATAAGATTGTTTAGCGGGCTTGGATTTGGCGAACGATATCGTCCTATTGTTTGATGACTATCAGTGATCACAGTTTGTTCTAAATAACTTATTAGAAGTGGTCGTTTGTTTCAGCATATGTTGAGCACCTTCAGAATTCGGTGTTACTTCATAATTTTCAGTCCCATCGTGCGTTCTTTGAAACTTTAGCATGAGGAACCTTGTTGATTGGTTCGTGTATGTTGATTTCTGTATAAACTTCGATTATGCTACAACAATGGAAGTCGGGACATATCACCTGTGGCACCAAAAATGTACTTCACTGAAGCTGAAGAGCTGTGTATGCAAAACAACTTTATGGTTGCAAAACTGATCCGAAGACTTCAGTAGCCTCTAATTATTTGATCATCGATACCTTCGAAACTTACCAGTAGTTCGCTGGTCGCAGACTACGCAACGAGGTGGTGATTAACGGGTTGTTTACGGATGAAGCAGAATCACTAGATCAACAACTGGAACTTATCAAACGAAGATAGTTAGGCTGTGTCCTACGCATGTTCAGTAACCGTCTACCAAAGAAATCGGTGTTTTTTTTTCTATTCCGACTCGATGCTGGCGAAAGATTTGATTGAGGAGTACAGGCCATGGCATGGCTGCACGAAGTGAAGTCGGCTACAGCCAAACTCTGTGGCTTCCGGGTTTGAGCTCACGTGATTCCGTTGTACATAGTTGAACACCTCATAGAACATGACACGTAAACGATCCTAGGTGCCATTTTTCTCACCTGACTGCTTAGATAAGGTTTCTGTCGTTGCGACGCTGTGTCGATTTCATCGGTGGCGACGACGCAATGCTCATTGTGTTTATTTCAATATTGGTTGAGGGTGTAGACACCTTGATCTTTTTCCCCAGGAGCATGGGGTGTCTTTGACTGACCCCTGATCCTTTCTTTTTCAGTTTTTCTGAGGAAATCTTTCGTTACGGATAAGCAAACTTCAATCCTTACTACTAGTGTCAGCGGTAATGATGATGAAGATGATGTGGTACCTGGTGAAGGATGAATGTCTGGTTCTGCACATTTTCCTCGATTATAATCTTGATTGGTCATTACTTCAAGTCCCTCCAAAGATAACGAGACGTCCTTCTATAGCTGTCTCCACGATGGGAGTCAACCTGACGCCTCTGGTTGCCGAACTCACTTCGGCCACCTTTCTCGTAATTTGGCGCACCCATTAACTCACGCCCACTTAGTTGAGGCAGATGCATCCTCTTATATCTATGCGAATAAGGTAGGCAGCCACCCAACTGAGCCACACCAATACTACGTCTATCTACTTATCACCGGTAGCCACAATGAGCTTTTGCACCCGTGATACCCAATGTAATGCATGTGAAAACAGTCTCTGCCACCGTCGACTGCAATGTTACCGGTAGCGAACACATTGGGGTCTCCGGGGTCTGATGCATGAAGAGATCCGCTCAATCAACAACCCTGTTTGTCTACTGAACACTTTTCGAACACACAATATATGTTAATTCTAAGCGAGTTCAAAGTACGTGCAAAGAGTAAGTCTGCTTGCAATTGGACTGAGTGTTTGAGTCCAAAGGTCGTTTTCAGTCTATCACTTTGCTGGTACCAGCTGATGTGTACTTGTCACGGCTAAACGCATACCAGGCCAACCATGACGTCAGGCTTAGTGGTAGGACCTCAGGAGAGTTTGCCTCAGTCGGGTGTTCGTTGGACTGTGATGCGATGGGGGAGCAGGTGGGAGTGTGATAACATGATTTCGCTTAAATGACCTTTGTAAAATAACCCTACTGGTGATGTCGGGCGACGAGTGATGTGGTATAAGTTTATTTTCACTCGTCGTTTGTGGTCGTACCTGAGAAGATCACGGTCAGTCAAATAGGAAATATTGAGGCGGGTACCGCAGATGTGCAGTAGACTTGAATCATTTTGTCACACGATTGGATAATCGCTGGGTGGCAGATTCCCTCGTGCGAACGCGATGTCGCAGCACAGCGAAAAACTCACTTGTATGATGGTCGTTCGTTTGTTCGGTGAGCTGGGCAATTTGATTGCCAACGTTTCATCACCAATCGAACTGACATTATCGGTGCGTTGAGGTTGGTCGTACCAATCTCAACGTGATTTACCGATATTCGTTTCACTTACAAACGTCACTTGTGTGCTGCCACCACAAAAGAATCTAAATTTCTAACGGTGAATTACGTTGCCCTTCGTCAATTTGCCGAAATATTGACAGGATTTCGTAGGACCTGGAGGAGGAAGAAAAGTTATGTGTTAAACGCATCTCCAGAAAGCTTAAATTATGGATGAGGGTGTTGCAAAGACAAATCATTCCCATTGCTGATATAAGGTAGAGGTTGGGGTGTGATAAAACGCAGTTTATCTCAGAACAGACCCCAAGGTGGTGGCAAACAGCGGCCTGGCTTCAACTTCCACAAAAGGTGGAAACGTTTTTCGAAAGAGGAACGATAGGAAAGCACTGGGTGATACGGAATACAGGGTGGCAGCAGCCTGTTCCGAGGCGACAACACCATTAACCAACGACCATGCGAATTCGGTCCAGTTTCTGCTGATCACTGGAAGTACTACACTGTACAACAACACGGTTCGTTTCATTCAGGACGGCAGTTAATCCAAACAACGATTAATTAACACAAACTACTGTAGAACCAACCACAATCAACTACATCCAAAGTTTAGAACACCGACCAACAAGAATGGATATCACTAAAAACACATTATTTTGCCTAATAAATCGGCACTTTCCTGGGACGAAGTGACGCTTTTTTCTAGGTTGATTTCCAAGATCAGGAGCAGCAACAGACTGGATACAAGTTATCGCATCTGTTTTCCCTCTGGTGCAAACAAGGCATTTCTCTCAAGTAGGCCAGAAATTCTCTGTTCCCTTAGTTAGCCTTCTGGAAAATGTCCAAACTTTTGGAGCACTTGGATTGTCTGACCGACAATCTCGACTTGCTTCACTATTGTTTGAATGGAATTATTGTGCTTAGCTGTTACATCTCGTTGTAAATATACACACCCAAAATGTGGCTAGCTTTCGATTACAACAGCCGGCGTTCGCCGATTAGTTAGCGAAGCCGCTATCCCGTGTGGCTACCCAACAACAGTAACTTTTGCGCTGACAAAACGTAACAATCCTCTTAAGACAGTGACCGATACCCTTTGGTTTACTTGTAGGTGAACCGACTGATTCGTGAAAATATCGGATTCAGTCTCTTAAAATTTGCGTAATCAGCATTACAGTTTTGCCTGGAGATGAGAACATTCATCAACAGTCAGACGTCCAATAGGCTGTATCTGTGGGGTTCCTACAGACTTAATTTTCTAGACAAGCTCTTTGCAGTTTCGTACGTTAATCAGTACTCATTAGTAGCTAGCTTGACCTTTCAGCCTTGGAAACCTCACCAGCATGAAGTCAAAAAACTGTCTACGACAGCTAGCTGTCAGTGATGAGTTTTGCTCGATTTTGTATTTGCTTCTTGACTGCCTTTTCTGATTCTTATCATGATACCGCGAGGTTTGGGTACCTTAGCAACTTGGAAAGCCACACTGAAAGATGCATCTCTAGCATCCACAAAGTTTCGCCTATCAGGTCATCCATTGAGTTGATCTCAGGCAGACAGTCTCATCCTCCAGGTCGGTGGTTGGAACATATGTGACCACATTTCTTTAAAAGTTTGACTGTCCGCTTATTACTGCGCCAACTGCCCTTTTGGATTTCAAACTAGTGGCATTGTTTAGAACCCCAATCTTCCTCGAGTCCAGAGTTAGCGTCATGGCAATTAACTCAGCTTAGGTACAAGTCATGAAGTGCCCGGGCAAATTCCCGTTTATGCCACTTCGGCCGTTGCGTAATAGCAACACCTGGTTCGCTTTAGTCGCCACATAAAGCATGTGAGGGTCAGCTGGAACATGCGATTGCTGTTGCCTCCTCTTGTGTTGTTGTCTCATAACCTTCCTCCTGCCCAACTTAATGACTCGTCTTTAAGTTCCTGTTGTGGACGTCACTCAAACTTACAGCTAAGCACCAATATTCACTACCGTTGCTGTCAGTGATGATGACAATTATGAGGGTGATGGTGACGATAGTTATTTATGAAGATGCGGGTGTGGATGACTCTGATGTCGGTGGTGTTGATGAACCGGTTTCTCAGCAAGCGAACGAAACGATTCCGGGAGGATGTATGTCGAGTCCGTTAACCGATTTCTGCAAGATTATTTTGACCGCACCTCACCTGTGGATAGCAGCTTCGTCCACCGAACATGTCATGATCGCAGATGGAACCAACAACTGTCATCTTTTTCCGATACTTTTCTGTTGTAGCTTACAGTAACGTCATTCAACCACTAGAACTATTTTTGCCAACAACTAGCCATGTGGCACCTTGGAAACTACCCAGAAATCCTATGGAACAAATGAGCCACAGAAATACCCTAGTTTCACACGCGTTACCCTACCACAGTTTCGCCCCTAAGAAAGACCACAGGGCTATTTTCATTGATGTATTGTAAACATTCATCTAAACAATTTGGGAAGATGCTGACGACATGAGCACCATTGACATCGGTTAATGGCCCCATCTTCCGACGTTTACAACGGTACGTATATGAAGGGTCTTGAAACCCCACCTCCCATCCAGCCTACAACTTGTTCGTGGTCTCCATCCCCTTGTGCTAAGTCATTCATTGTCTGCATCGTTTTGCCCATTAGGTTTGACCTGCACATCGTACTGGATTGGCCAGCTTCACTGGTGCAGCTACACAAGGAATTCAACTATCCAATGCCATCTGCTTCTACTCAGCTCCTCGAGCACGTGGTGGAAAGTACATCTGCATTGGGTTCTTATCACACCAGTTTCTCACTTCACCCATCAACGTAAGCCGTCTCTTGAACCGCCATATTGTCGTTTCATATTTGTCCATACCTTTTCCGTTATTAAGAATTGGAAACTTCAGCAGACGTAGTCTATTGAATTTTACCCAACTTCATGAGTTCTACTCCAGCTTGTATCACGTAGCTTCACCCATGTACTGCGGGGACAACAGTACTCCGGTATCTTGAACATTGGTTTAGCCGAATCTCCTAGGACTTTATTTAGATTAATTGACCCGTTTGTACGGCATTGAAGTACCAGCCTTCTCTGCCGGTATTGCTGCGACTATATCAACCTGGAGGTGGATCCAGTTGCACTGCCGAACCAGTTTCAGATTCTCATAAACAAACGATTCACTCAGTGCTTGTCTCGTTTTCCTGTTAGCATCAATTTGGTATGCAGATGGGCGTTTAATTATGCATTATACATTGTGTATTTTCTTAGACCTGAATCACTAGGCTTCAGCAAACAGTATCGATCGGCTCGCTACTCATAACCTCAAATCGCCGGGTAGCATGCTGTGTTACTGTGTTCTCTTCGCACTTCCTACTTTCACCAACTCTCAAATACCTTGCATCTAATGGTTTCTGTAAGCTTGTCGTTCGTGTACCTACTTCGACGTTAATGAACTTTATTATCTTATACTCTACCTATCCTTATAACTTCTACCTTTCCATCTTTTAATCAGTTCCGCCTCAGCTACGTCTGCTAAAGCCCTCAAACAGCTCCGATATTTGCTCAGTCAGTTACTGCAGAGTGGAAGCTTTGAATGGGCTTCACTGGTTGCGTTGATGGTTCAAGATCGCAACGGGTTACTCGAGGCAGTTACTTTAGCTGTAGATGCGTCCACAAGATCGACCTTGTCTCGTCTAAAAGATCGACACTCAACTTGTCATGCAAACGAACGGCTCTCCTCGGGTTTATGGCGTCGTGTTGTGGGGTCACAACATCAACCAATACCGTCTCAAACGAGCAATGAGAACAGTGACCAAGAGAGCGGTGGTCCATATAGTCCATTGTTCGGAGATCCACTGAGTCGTGTTCATGCAGGCCTGAAACAAGTGGACTACTGGGCTATTGAGCACTGTTCATTGTATCACCAATTTATAGACGAACTACAACCAGACTTGGAGTAAGTATTGTTTCAGTTGTTATCCCCATAGATACGGCTTTGCTGTTACTCAAATGCTACTTCATTTCACCTTTAGTATGTATCACTTCTAGAGTCGCTGGACACTTTTTATTTTCTTATTTTACTCTCATCTATTGTACTTAGTTTGTAGCTGCGCCGAATATTTTTCGTCCCCGATGGGCAACTTATTAGCTTCCCGCGTAATATAATCCTTAGACAATTGCATGCTACGGGTAAACTTCATTAAGGGACATCGCACTGCTTACGATCTTTACCAAGCATGATTCTGGCAACGCAGTTCCGCAGAATCACGCTCGTACAACACTGACCCATATACTTACCACCAGTCTATAGTTCTAAGACTATCTCAGTTCTTGGGTGACGATTCCCAATGTAAATCGTTCTACTGCAAGCCCCAGGTTGTTCAGCACAGATACTTTCGCTCATTCCGATCCAATTTCATCTGGCACGTACGACGATCAAATTCAATTGGGTTCGTATAACTGATGTCAGCTAACCATGGATACTGTTCACTGCTGAGTCAACATGAATTTGTATAGTCACATAAAACCAGGTAGTTCTTAGGATCCATAATGATTTATCAGTCGTACTGATCCGAATATCACTATTCCTACATATCCTATACCGTTCCTTCCAGCCAAGTTGTTGAGCAAGCGAGCTCTTTTTTCGGTCAGTGTGCTTCGGGGACAATTCTTAACAATGCACAATCCAACTACGAACAATCTCGGTTAGTCCAATCGGACATCATCTTCAACAGCTTTACCGTTCCTGATGTACTGACTCGGAGAAAAGAGGCGAAACTGTACGCGGATGGTGCACATCAATTGGAACCGTGCCTTACGACAAACTGGGACGGTGGTTTGTCTGACGTACGCCCATTTTGGTGCCTCATTTTCTCTGGCATGTTTGATATTGTCCATGCATTTTCTTATTTGGGTACTCGTGGTGACTGGTCGACACCACTGCATTCCGTTTGCTAGATCGCTGACATTTCATCTCCGTCGACAATACATCCTGATACGATATGCTCCATGTTCAATGTCCATGTTGTGCGGCTGGAAAAATAAGGCACTGCGTTATACGGTTTTTACTGAGACTAAAATACCGGGTATATATATATATATTCCACCGCCTATTTTTTAATCCTTACCTACGGTATTTGTACAGGCATTTCATGACCTGCACATTTCTCCCAACTTTTAGCACACTCACTCTGAGCACCAATCGATTACTTTGACGGCCGTCGATTCTCAAACAGATATCACATTGCAAGATAGGACAACACATGCCAGCGACATCTCCTCCATGAAGTATCGATCACAAATCCTTGGCATGGATGGACTAACCGTAGCTATACCGGATTACCACCAATCTATTCATTCCAAACTCGAGTCAAGCCTTCAAGCAAACGGTCTGCCTATGAACTCCACAGTGTCCCAACAGGTCATTTTGCTTCCTCTATCTAAGGACTACGAAATGGAGTCGGTCGCAGACGAGTATCTCGTAAACGGTACAGAAGAAATCTCGCTACGCGACAGTTCCAAATCTCAGTATGCGTGCGTTTTATCGTGAGCCTATCCTGTTTCAAACACCTATGTGAACCACAAATTGTGGCTGCATCAAACAGCGCATGTGATATCCCCTCCGTCCCTTTGTCCATGTTGCTTTTGTTATTGGGATAATTTTCCTTTTTTTTCAAAAAAATGAATAACGATTCACGTGGTGTCATTCTGAAAATCTAGTATTTTCATCACATTTACGAATACTACGATTCATTTCCCAGGGCTGGTGCTTCTGTCCAGCTGAGATTGTTTGAACTTAGGCTGTGAATGACTTCTTGAGACAAGTTTAATATATGAATGCCTGGAACTTAGCCGGATATCCAGATTTCACATGAACATGAGCAGTAAATCAGGGTGGATCATTACCTTCCACTCAATAGTCAAAACTATATTCCATCTTCAGAGTGAATTAGAAATAACGAAGTTCGGTCTTGTTGAATAATTTGTTCTATTTCGGTAGAGCTAAGTTTGTAACCTGATTCAAAATAGTCCATATCTTGTGAGTTCCATGCATATCCGGATAACAATATTCTAGAGATCGCTGTTACGGCAAAGGTCGCTTGAAAGACACTAGGATTACCCGTATCTTTTTTCCTATGTTGCATAACGTATAGAACTTCAGGTAGAGAGATTGTCCCTTATAACTATGCCGATAATAGTACATCAAATGCCTCCTCGTTTTTTTATCGAAGATGTGGGTACGAAGTCCTAAACAAAGGAGAAAGCGGTACCCCCACCTGTTTTACATGAAAACTGAAATTTTTTCATATAGGCAGCGTTGTATTTCCTATGTTGTTCGCCTCGAAAACTAAGTTTCGTTTCCTCAGTATGCTTTCGAGACGGCTTCCACTATTTCATTACATCTTTTGTCCAACAGACCGTCGCATGCTGAAATTAATGTGTTATGCATCAGTTGATATCTTACAGAATTCCAGGTCAAGTACTTGGCATCCATATACTTTTTCTCCGTTTACCATGACCTCCAGGACTCCACGTATATCTGGTATCTCTTCCAACACCACATTATGTCCGTTCTTTTCCAGCTGGCCTGAAACGTTGTTTGCCAGGTAACATGGATCAACTTATACACTTTAATCCTTGTAACCTGTGAGTCCGTGGTGTCACAACCCCAGCTACTTCATACATTCCATATCTGAGGATGACCGTGGCATTTTGGGGCATCTCCGAGAAAATCCCAGGGTCGTGTGTATAGAGGGCAATCAGTCACCTGTAAAGAACAAAAATCCCAATTCATTTTTGATTCCATTTGTTTCAAAAAGTTACCTCTTCCAAACACAAATCGCTTAGTTATGGTACATCTGGCTCGATAACTTGCTGCGTCTGTAAAATGAGAACCCAGTTGCAATAAAACGGTTGCCTGAAAACATCACAAACGGGGGATTCAGCTGGGTTCCAGGTGAGTCTCTCGCAAAAACCAAATTGATATGCAAATGAGTGTATTTCTCGAAAACGGTGTATACATAATACAGCCCAACGTAAAGCAACGCCACAACGAATTCGCTAAGAACTCGCTCAATAAATTAGAAATGAAATAGGACGGATGACAGCGTGGTACAAATCGGTTGGCATGTGACCTATCGTCCGATAATTTAACATGGGCGATCACATGCAGTGCAAAGGGAAGGCGAATACAGACAGTTCATGTGAGCACGTGTGACCAGTTGTCTTTGGTCTGGCACGCAGCACGTTCATGTGTTTGATCTGCCAAGTTATTGATTGCCCCTACATGTACTGTTCCATCAAATGAGTTGCATCTAAAATGTGCACCTGACGAACAACGCATGGAAGGCAATAAAACGTTCAAATCGTGCTATCTGAGACCATACGATAAATGGACTAACTGTCGTTTGGACGGTGGTGCTGTTTTAATCTGCTCTTCCCTAATGGTTGCTACGACTTCTCATCATTCTCTTTGGTTTTCCTGATTCTTATCGAACACCTTTGGGTGCCCAGTGCAGCGACTGCTGCAGCCACAGTTTATAGTCCTAAGTAGTAATAATAGTAATCGTTCAGCTGCAATACCTTTTCGGTGCCCACCTGCCATGTCACTCAAAGGAAGCACAAGGACTGAGATGCTGCCATGTTATCGAAGCTTAGACAGGATAAGTCGGGATGCCGAGGTTGTGATCGAACTAAGGACCTTCCGGTCAGTATGTTTGCGCCTTAATCACTGTGCTATCTCGATCTACGAATGCCACTATTGTTAGCAAACAGCACTATTGTTGGTTGATCTGCTTGCTAATCAGCATTGTATTCAGAACTCTTGACAGAGGTTTTCTTCGATTGCAGTGGGTCTGTCTCTATCAGAGCACAGATTTGAAGCGACTGAGGTTTGCTGCTCTATACTCTGCGCTGTTTCATTACCCATTTTAACAGGTTGTTTTCCACATGATGGGACAGCTGTTTCCTTTAAATAACGTGAACGTGGATCACGATACCGCAGTTTTACCTATTATTCCAGAGCTATTTCCCCGCGACTCTTCAGTCGCGAACTACAGATTACTATGCCAAAGGCTTGTACTGTAGTATACCACGGTAGTGCTGTCAAAACCAAATCATTTCTGCTTACACAGACCCGGATTCCATTTTCGAGTGTCCATGGCCTCAGAATATCGCACAACGCTGCTGTTCGCTGTGCTAAATACTATGTCAAATGCAGTGACTAGATTTTTGCGATGTTTGCTCTTAATCAGACAATAGGCAACTGGCAGCCGGAAGTGTCAGCCGTAGTCTCGTTTGGCTTGGATGTTGTGTCGGTGCAGTTGATTGGTCCAGCTGCCTTCGTACTCTCATTGGTACGTGCTCACCTACCCTAAGTCGTAGATGCCGTTCCGTTCTGTCTGAGTAAGTGGCTATGCATCATCTTCATCGACAGCATGACATCAGTGTCCAACACCGGTGCTTCACTGCCGTACAACCATGATTTATTTGAAAGCTTTATTGCAAAGAAAAGAATAAAGGTGGATGGGGAAGTGACTTGGTGCTAGCTTAGTACAATCAATCCGAAGTGCCTGCACCTCCAAACATTCACTCAGGCAATCTGGATAGGAACTGACAACGGGAACGCCACTGACATCGGTTGGCAGCCGTATCTTGTAGTGTCTCCAACTACAAGAGACAGGCGTCTATGCACTCGTACCTGAATCGGTTGGTGCTGTTGGGATTGGGCGGATAGAGATAATAGATCCTTGACTTACGACATACTTCAAACGGAACTCAATAGCCTTATACCTACTGTGGAGTCTAACTGTTATATCGAGGTGTATGCAAGCACTGAAGCTGAGGACATCGGCATTGTCATTCGCATCAACCTACCGTTCAAAAACGGCCATCCAGTTAGGTCATACGTCGCCCTACATCTGTGTTGTGGAGGACCCCCTAAGCAGCCAAGTCGGCCTTTGGAATACTAATCGTGTACCAGTGTTACCAATAAAAGCTCCGTAACCACTGTCCGCGAAATCGCATCAGAACCTATCGATTTATTGGATAGCCACCTACCTCAGCGGAACGAAACGATATCTACTACTGAGTGTGAAGGGCTTTACCCTGAGAGCATGATTGCAGCTGTAATCTGTAGTGCGCACCCGGTGAGACAAAGAAGGAACTCCGAACTATCGTGCAGAACTGCACTGTTGTGGGCCTTCTGCAAAACTTCTATAGTGAATCATGTTTCAGTTTGTTCAGGCCAGTCAGTCAGGTCATTCTAGCTGCAAAACTCATACTGAGGTGCAGCAATTCCAGATTCTATAGGTTCATTCACCGAACGTAAGAAGAACGATGTGGCGATGACCCAGGCATTTCATTGGTTCGGCTTATGTGGCATGATAGAATTAGAGAGCTATGGAGCGAAGGTGGTGGCTTTAATTAAGGGTCGCTATACAATGTGTGATAGCCATATCTGTCAGGGTTAATAACCATCGTTTTGTCTCGTCCCCGAGTCCCCATCCGGGATTTACCAGTTACCAACGCGACTGAATTGAGTGTTAAGGGGTTTCATGCTTCGTTGGCAAATCATGGGCTGACAGCCACTGGGTTATCTTCATCAGCTACATGGATACAAAGACAGAAAAAACGTAAGCCGTTATGGCCTCTTGACGGTGTTGATAGGAAATATCACATGATTCGTGAACGGGTGAAGAAGTCAGAATCTGTGTACAGTGTAAGCAGGCGCGTTTGTCATAGATTTGTCTTCCGCAATAGGAAATCTATATAGGATTATATATATATAGGAATTTTTATATTGCAATCAAATGAGTAGTTTGCTGTTCACCAAACGTATGTGCCGCCTCGCATAAGAGCAAAAGTTTTCCCATTATATGCTTATAGCCTTCATACTCACTCACCATTCATCCAACCATTGATGTCACATTGGACTGATTGTTCTGTCAGATGCATGGCAGGTTATTAGCAGTTAACGTTTTGAGATTGGCCATCCACTTACATATTCGTCGTCGCATTCGTAGGAAATGTCAATCGGCTACTATGTAGCTGACCTAAACAACAACACTAAAGCCGAAATTTCACGAGAAAATTACGGCCTTTTAGTACCTCAAACGGCTGACTGATCGCCTATGAAGAAAGATCCTATGAAGATGCCATTCGCTACCGACCGGGATTTATCACCAGACTACTATTTCTAAAGATTACTTTAAAAGTACGGCCGATTTGGTTCCGTTTAGCCTTGACACTGGTAAAATGTTCAGTGAGATGTCAAATAAACGCAAGATACGGCATCTTAACAGTTGTCGGATTACTGTTGTTTCATTTTAGAGTATAACAAATATTTTCGACTAACTGTCTTGTAATTCGCCATTCTTCCTCAGGCTTAGTTGGAGCCACATAAGCCACTTGTTCATAGTAGCCAATAGGATGGATCCAGTGACCATTTTGTTGGTCCGTCTTGGCGCTTCACTAGTTTCAGCCACGGACTATGAAACAAACAGGCCAGAGCATCTGAGAAATCCCATCCCACACTCAAAACCTTTTGAAACACTCAAATATCACTAAACTTCTATAGCCACAACCCAAGGGGAGTGTGATCACATCTATGATGAAACACTCTTTACTGAAGGATGATTTGGGAACACCTCATGGTGTCTATTTAAACAAATTCAGTAGTGATGTGAGTTAGCATATTTAATTGTGCTCATCCAATTTTAGAACAGTTAGACAGCCACAACTGAACCATCGAGCGTGAAATCCATAGAAGCGCTTGCGTTTCTGTGTTAGAATGTTTGCTAACCGTAAACTTCGTCAACCTCTGCGGCTGAGGATTAAAATGAAATCCACTGCAGAGAGGCTTCTGTTGAGTTGTAATGCGTGCAACAAAACAAATGAACTTATATAATAAGATATCGTAACTGTCAGCTACTCCTCACTGGATCCAAGATACCGTAAACTTCGAAACTTACATATCCTCGTGACAGAATCGCATGCACCAGTAGTGCGAAGCAAATCTTCATTCAACAGTGTGCTAAATTCGAATATGCAGAATCCAGCTTCAAGTAAATGCACAACAATCAGTGCCGGCTTTTTCTGGATCTCTTCTACTACGCGTACAACGCCTTCGCATACTTTCCGAGGATCTCATACGGACTATATTCTAGTGTGGATGTCAACTCGTTCAGTGTACTTGGAATCTGGTCCGGTAACTTAGCTTTGATGCATTTAGAGCACACAGCTCGCTTTTGGAAGAAATAATTAATGATTACCTGGAAAGTTGAAAACGCAGGTTGTTTTATAGCGACCGAGTATAAGTGTAACGATCTCGACACAACTGCCTGAATTTGAAACCTGCAAATTTTGTCACCAGTGGCGGGTGGCATGGAATAGCGTGGAGTGGTCAGCTAGGGTGAAAACTCTACCAGCTGCAACGTCATCAGGCTCTTTCATTCAAGACTATGTGAGAAGCTCTTTTGTCATCGCTCTTGGTGGATTTTTAGATACCATGTGTCTTCAGAGTACAGAGTATATAAACCTGAAAAGATGAAAAAAGCCATGTCACGCTAGCTTGAAGCTGTATTTCATTCTGTCTGTTGTATTATTAAAGCCTCTCTCTCCCGGTGAACTAGTCAGAGAAATAATAAAGGTGCCAATAGGTTCATACACATTCACTTCAAGAAGCCCCGAAAGATTAAAACACAGCGAGGCGATCAGAAAACAGTGCAAAAATCATGAAATAAATACCAAATTGTCTGCTTTCATAATCCAGGACTCTCAAAACATGATGAGCAAGCAGATGACCAACGTCACTGCCCGATCCTTCTTGTTTGTAACCAAATTTGCGTTATCAGGGGTAGTAGCCTCACCTGCACCATAGAGCGAAGTGTCTGAGTTAACCACAAGGAGGCCCTTTGGTATGGGTGAAGCTATGAGTGTTTCAACCGTTGGTGATGAAACTTGAGGACGCAGTTAAAGAGATGGCAGGTGGGTGCCAGAGATTCCGTGATGCAGCTATTCGAACCTGAAGGTGACACACCACAATGTCCACTGGTATTGTTGGGAGATTCTTCGGCCCGTTGATGGGTACCACCATAACTGATTTCCTCTTACTTTCTCGAGGAGCATGCAAGCAGCTCATATTACTCACTCTGGCAGTATTGGAGAGGCTTAATGGATCGACTTCTCTTTCATGAGACGTTGCGCACATGTTCATACCCGACAGATCTGTGTATCTTTCAGGTGCATTCACTGTTTGGCTGATAGATAACCTCTCTATGGATATCATTTATGAAGATTTTAATTAGGGACGAGGCGGAGCTCCAACAGTATATTTTTTCATGAAAAGTCACGACAAATCCTTCAGATTGACGAAATCAATCGACGTGGAATACAAACCCGAAGATAAACATAATTGAATAGATAGCACACCTTAATGTGTGGATGTTTTCCATCAGCCCTGAAAAATACGGGGCTGAGCTTTCGACAACTTTAGTGTTGCTCGAGATCTAGTGCATCATTCCAAAAGCGGAGCAGTCCACACATTGCAGGGCTTCCTCCGCATCCAGAGTCCAGTTCAAAGCACCTTTAGATACTTATTTAGGTCCTCGGTCTGGCAAGCTGTCCAGCGCTAAGTTAGACAGCGAAACTATACACTCTTTTCGTTTTCAGGTGAACGGAGGCCGCTAAACGACCAGAATAAACCAGACCCAGGGAGCATGGGCGAAAGAGTAGACCCGCTGAACCACGGATTCATGGATTGATACACAGGATCGAGGCTTTCACACAAGTTTCCCGGGTCGGTTTTGTTCTTGTTGTTCAGCTTCTGTCGTTCGCCTGAAAAGCACAGGCGGAAAAATGGTGTACCACTGCTATTTAGGTTCTCAGCGCTGGGAAGCAAGTTTAGCGGCAGGACTCACATAGTCTAATAGTGCTTTGAACTATGTACTAGGTGCAGCGTGGAAAACCGTCGGAGGAAGGTTGCTCCACACACCAACTGCTCCAAATGAAGAAAAAATTTTGATTAATAAAAGTGTGCACTCTGAGCTTGAAAATTTTCTTACCATGTCCCCGCCGTGTGTTTGCTGAGTCAACGGTGAAAAACCTGTTGACCAAACATCGTTCAAACAGGGCATAAGTAAGTATTAGGTCTCCCCGGACGCCACTATACTCAAGGGGAGAGGTCAAGCACCAGAGACGCGTTTCGTAGCAGCTCGCTGGACACGCTCAATTAGGGCTACGTCCTTCGTGCGTCCTGAGTAGACAACTTGGTTGGCATATTTAAGAATCGGTCTGAAGTAAGCTCCGTAGAGTGTTTGGAAGTCCATGCAAGTAATACGGGAGAAGGTGCGCCGAATCACCCGTAGTACGGTGAATGTCTCATGGTGCAGTGAAAAGGACATGTTTGGAGAGCCAGATACCCAAATCCTTTTGGGCATCTATCCTCGTGACGTCTTGTGGTCCATTCTCATCATGCTCGACAGAGGCGTTCGCTGGGTCTCCTCCGAATGACATATGGATGCACTTTTCGTCATTCAGAGGAACGTGCCAGTCCAAAGACCACAGCTCTGCAGCGTCTACATCCATCTGGAGGGCACTGGCATTAGAACTCCAGGATTTCAAGTCGTCCACAAAAAGTAGACATGGACTTGCAAGAACATCTGGAAGGTCGTTGCCGTATATCAGAAACAGAAGTGGTCCCAAAACGGAGCCTTGAAGAACTCCAATGTAGGACGTTGCTGGAGAAGAGTAGGTCGAGCCTGCATTCACGCGGAATGATCTGTCTGATAGGAACGCCTGGATCCAGTGTAGGATCTTCTATTGAACCGCGTAAGATTCGAGTTTGTGGATGAACGGGACGTGTGGGACTCGATCAAATGCTTCCGAGAAGTCGACAACTTTGGCATCCGTTGGGGTCTGTCGTCCTTGGCTTGGGTTAACCTGTCCATAACTACGAGCACGTTCGTCACGCAAGAACGGTTCTTGAGAAATCCCCGTTGAACTGGAGGTTGTTCGTAGTAAGGTGATCTAGGATGGCTAGCTTCAGAATGCCTTCCATTACCTTGCACGTCACTCTAGTAAGGTTAATAAGCCTGTGGCTGCCGAGCGATTGTTGGTCACCGGTTTGCTAGATTGGCATGACAATCGATTTCTTTTAAGTGGAGGAAAGGCGACCTTAATCGAGCGACTGACGAACCACCAGCTAGAAGTATTTTGCCAGTAGTAACGACTTTCCTTCAGGATCCTTGGATGGACCTCGTGGGACCCAATTGCGCAGAACGAGTTGATCTTTTAAAGAGTTGACGAATGTCCTCTTCCGTA
Organism: Clonorchis sinensis; assembly: GCA_003604175.2. NCBI lineage: Eukaryota > Metazoa > Platyhelminthes > Trematoda > Opisthorchiida > Opisthorchiidae > Clonorchis > Clonorchis sinensis. Next base: position 137,110,636 of record CM030370.1, read on the forward strand.
ATGACCTGGTCGATTGGAACCCCTGACAGGATTGGATGTGACGAGTTACCTGGGGTTGAAATTAGACCTGCCTAGTGTTCTCTGTAGACCACAGATACCATTTTTGGGCCACTCGTGCGTTCCCCGTCCCTGTCTTCCGAGAATAGCGCGGAGAGTCTTTCTTCTGCGGCGATGTCATGCATTTGAACAACACATTTCTGTTTTCCGGGCGAGATCCAGAATGGTGGCTTGATTTTTTTGTTTCATTGGCGGATTTCTGTTTTATAGCAGTTTCGCATTTTACGAAATGCCAGCTCGTCTTCTGCGTCTCCTGTAGTCAACTCTTTAAAAAATAGTTGGGATATCCTTTCCAGAAGGTGCCGAATCTTTTAGGTAGCTTGCGGCTCATCCAACTGCGTGTTGTTTTTAGGACGAACATCGCGTCATCCTCGTGAACTTTCTGGACAGTGGTCCGATATAGGTCTCCAACTGAAGCTGGTCCCAGTTTAACTTGTTCAAGAACGATGCGCGTTCCTGAAAAGTCTGTACGGCAGAAGTTTCGAATCCATGTTCGGGGTGCGGGATTTCTGGCTCAATAGCAGATAAAATCCAAGGTCAGCATACAGTGGTCGCTATGTCTCAGTGGAGCGTTAATTAACACCTGATCGACGAGGTTTATTTCGCTAGAGATGACCAAATCCACTTTTGACGGAATGGAGCTGGAGGTTGGCGGTTTCACAATATCGGTGGCTGTAGGGTTCTTGCAGCATTCCCCGATATCGAGGTCAACGCACGTGGTTGATTTATCGGCAGGCTTCGCCGCTTTTCTCCGCACGTCTGACCCAGTTCAGCTCGGAATTTTCGACTTGGATGTAGTGTTCACTGATGTGTGCCTTTATCGCCTGTTCCGGAAATACTTACGTACTACGTACTTTTGGCACTCTGTCCACGTGAGGCCTGCCTCTTCCCGAGTATCGTTGCCTTTCGTAGACGACGGGTATGCGGTGATTGAGTAGAAACTGCGATCCGAGTTTGCGTCGGTGTGCTTTCAGGAGCACAAGGGTTAAGACTATCATCGGTTTGGCCATGAGCTTAGTGTCGGCTGAACCGAGGCCAAACTAAAGCCTGTTTCGCACCTTCCCTCTAGAAGCGATGAGGCCCTGCGTTCGCGTCTCTAGAGGTGATCCTTGGATACACGCCTGATCGTTTTGTAGGCTGTCTGAATTCTGACATTTCGCTCCAAGATCTTCTGTACGGCCGATGGGAGGGAAAGAGTGGCTAGAAGCCCAAGAATTATCTTGCTTCCCTTCTGGCGTAACCAAGCTGCGTGAAGCGATTCGTATTCAGGCTTTGAGAGGACACTACCAAGAGGCGACTGTGCCAGCTTCGTTGGGTGATTCTTCTGGAGAACGACCCCCAGATGATCAGCCTGCGCTCCCTCATGCTTCTGTCCACCAGTGGCGCCGTGGCGGTCCCTATTGCCACATTAGAGAGCTGAATGACCACTTTTGCAGGCAGTGGATCCGGGATGGATAGCGCAAGGTACTCGTTTAGGGAACATCGTTCACCATCAACTTTCACCTAGGTTGCTGTGCTCTTTGTGTTTGTGTACTCCAGAGGTTTAGAAAGAAGCGCTAGTTTTTCGTCGAGTATCCTGATTAAAGCGAAACGTTTACGCTGGTTTTTCCGATTTTGCGGCGAGGACTTGGTTTTGTTTTTGTTGGCTCTCTTTTCAGTTGCGGAATGCATTATCCTTTCAAGGTAGAGGCGCAGACAGACGCGCCAGGAGTGTTAGCTAGTTGATTTGCCTGGTCATCCTCTAACCACGTGTATTAAAGTGCCATTGCGCCTTGCAGTTGTGGCATTGCATGACACGCCTTGCATTCGATGGACACCCATTTCGCCCATATCTGTTGCGGTCCATCAATGGCTGTAAAGAGCAGCCTGTATTGATTTGAGTCATGATTTGGACTGGGTGTATCGCAAGAACTGAGTGCAAACTGACATTTTATCACTCAAGTGAAAAATTCAACAAATGACACGTGTGAACTCTGCCAATGGATTGAACAGCGGAAGCATTCTTTCACAACTTTGCACACGGGAAAAACGGAACGCGATTTCGAACGTACCGCACTTGGTTGAAATGAAAAGTATGAGTTAGCTCGACACTTGTCAAGATATTGGAAGCATACGTTGTAACATTTTTGGACGAATGGAATGCAACGGACATGCTCTATACATGGTCTGCTGAATGACTATGTATGTATTTCCTTAGAGACGCATGAAATTCATGGGATTCAGTGGTTGGCACTATGCTCAGCAGCGTGTAATGCATATTTGCTACAGCAACTCCTGTGAGAGTTTCTCTGGACTGAGTGCAGAATTTCCACTATTAGAAGTCGTTGCAAACGGTTACTTAGGTGACATTTCATGTAGCCTCGAAGCTTCCAGAGATATATCAGGCAATGCGCCAGAGAAAACGCTTGCAGAAGGCATAGGCCAGATAGTGTTTATAGCAGCGTTTGAGTCGCTTATCAGAGCGCTTGGGTACTAAGAGTTTGATTTATGTTCTGACATGAAGTTTTTGCAAGATCGCCTGACCTGGCAAAGCATAATGATTGATCCCAAAATGGTGATAACTCAGAATAACGCTCCTGTAGGTTCAAAGACATCTGTCTAAGTAGGCAGATACACGTAGGCACTAATTTATATACAGGAGGACGCGTTCTGCGGGTTTCGCATCAATAACCTATTGGCTATAGAACTGCCTACAAAGTGCGCCTTTTCAACCGAATCACAGCCTTCGTTATGCTGAAATTATATTTAATTGAACATTGTTTCATTATTTGAAACGATTGCTGACCTGCTAAAACGGGTTACTCAGACATATTTCTGATATCAGGAAATCACAGAAGAACATACCAAGCACGGACATTTGTACCCATGAATCAATGACTTTCGTATTTTCACGGTTTCCATAAGTCCCTTCCGTTTTTTGGGTACTGATCGGTGCCAACTACTTGAAAGGTCGGCGAACCACCTATGTGGATTCGAGAAGACTTTTTTTGCCTTAAACTTTGGACAGCGCCAATTTTGCCTTATCTGCCTAAATAACAGTTCCCTTTTGGGCGTCCTTGCACAATATGACCGCTGAAACGCAGTCCAAACATACCGTAAAGGACCGGAGTCAATGACTGATAAGTTACATGGGGCTGGTCCACGCTGGTGCTGCATTCGATCTCGTTTCGGGAGTAGGTTCAGGCCCGGATAAACGGCAGCCGCAAAATCCTTGCACTTCCAGGCAGTTTGTCATCCCGGGATTTAGATGACAATGCAGCCCAGCCAATACAACTCTCACAGTCTAGTGAATCGGCGTGGAGGAAGTGCATCGGCCACGTTTAGCCGGACGCACCGAATCCTTGCTCCAAATAATTCTATTGCAGAAGACAGAGCTGAGCGCAATTGCCATTAGATGGTTTCAAGAAAGAGCGACGAAGGCAAAACAGAATCATTTGCTCAAGAATTTGAGATGCTTCAGTAGGGACAATCATTACGTGTGTTTGTGATACCATGCATAGTTAGACGGCCAGTCCGGAGGACATGAAGCCTACAGAGAAGCTCTAGACATGAAGCTTCGTTTACGATGATCTCGGGCTTTTTAAGCAGTTGTGATGAACCTAAGTGGCTGTTAATGTATATTTCAGTAATAACAGTGATGCGGAATTGGTCTAGAGTTCCTCAGTATGCTTCAGTATGACCGGAAGGTCATGAATGAGGAATGACATATGTTGTGACAGGAGCACCCTATGGACCCGTTATGAACTCGGAGTACAGTAAAAGATCATCCGGGGCAGAGTGGAGCATTAGCATCACACAGGGGTTATTTGTGTTGTATTCTCGTGCACCACACTCGCCGTCGCCGATTTGGACTTGAGCTGTTATATTATTGGAGACGCCGCGTGGCCTAAGGAGATATTGCTCCATGTGCTGACATGACAGAAAATAAGTTTTGACAGTCTTGATATAAAAGTGATAAAACGGCCCTGAGGATTTCGGGCATTGGGTAAAGCCAAGGCGTACGTTCAGAGTCATTGAGGTAGACAGTTATCGTACTGTATAGAACCAGATGGACCTCATGTACTACATAACTGAGTTCGTGGGCAAAACGAACCGACAGCGCGCCAAAATCGTCTGCAAATTAGTGTTTGGTATGGCTTCAGAGACTGAGACTGTCTTGTATGCGCAGCAGACAGGCTTGGTTCGAAGAGAGCAAAGTTATTATGAAACGAGGACAGGCCAAAACTCCAGGTTTGGCAACTGCCTTGCCACAATAAAAATAGGTTTATTTTCCAGCGTTTATGGAATATTGAGATGTCGTGTTCTGGTGTGGGGTGGCCTCCCTCTATTATAGGGACGTCCAGGTAACATCCATCGATGTTAGTTCCGGCAGTAAAGTGCCGTTCTGAATATCCACGTTAAATTATCTTGCAACACCTGACGCCGCACGTCGCAGCGATTTCACACACTCGGAAATATACTGGCAAGACAAACTCCGGTGCGTAAGGCTGCCATTGGTGTTCCTGGCTCGGCTTGCGGATGCATACTTTCATGTGCACATCACAATGCATTGTCTAGCCGCCTCCCAAGAAAAGTGCTGGCAAGCCAGCGCTGCTCAATAACCAAAAAGCCGCCCGTAAGCTCTCCTCTACAAAGCCACGGTATTTTACCTCCTGATAGACAGCTGCCGGGGTATGTAGGTTTGCGCAAACGCTCCCTCAAATTATCACAGTTCTGGGAGCCGTTAGCTCCGATATAAAACATATGACAAGCTATAATTTACACTTGGCGTGTGTTATAGACAACGATTCCCATTAAGTATCCTCACAATGTACTGTGGATATAAATGTCACCTCCCAGTTAACCCTTAACGGACAAGCCGCCGTCGCCTTGGAGCCGCAGCGCTCGAAGTTTTTCAAAAGCTGTCCAGGCCCTCCCGACTCAAGTTGTGAGCTTGCATTCAGTCGTCCGAAAGAAATTGTACAGCTGCTGATGTAAACTGGCTACCTTGCAAGCACAAAGTTCGGGTTTCCTCCGACGAACTTTAGTTTTCAGAGGTGGAGCGCAAACCAAAGCATGCGGCAAATTTATCTATACCTGAGTTGCGTCCCGGGGGATTCAAACCAAGGGGAGCGATGTTTCCTGCTTGCTCAATTTTTTGATGTTTAGGAATTTCCCTGACCCTCGAACTTTAGGTAGTAGGCGGCGGAATTTAAAAAAAGCCTTTCGGTAAAAAAGCGGAATAAAAATGATGGAAGAGGGCTGACTCGTCAAAGACCGTGGACCGGATGGATTCAGGTTAAAGTTTCCCATGCCCCCCTATGCGTCCATGGAAGTTGGCATGCTGTACATTACAGAAACGGACTTACGGTCTGGAAGAGCGGTGGAATGAACTACACTTTTGATCTGTCATAAAGTAAACGCATATTTGGAAGGTCTCCTGCCAGAGAGAAGGTGTCGGTTCTCTCGAGGCTGTAACCCATGGTACTTGGTCCATCTGAGTTAGTAGTAGCAGCGAGCTTCTTGGATGCCAAACTGACATTCATTGGAGGACCTACGCTTTTTGGAAATCGAAACCACTTTTGAAGGGCCGCATGCCTCTAGTAACCAATTTTTACCAGATAGTGAGTAGTGGCACCGTTCGACTTTCACAGCATCCGGGCCGAATGCTTTTTCGTCCCGAATAGTTGCCACTTTCGGCGGATTTCCGCGGCAGTTGGAGGGATGGCTTTAAAATCTACATTAGGATTCGCAGAGTTCTTTTAGGGGGTTCGCTTGGGCCAGCCGGCCAAACTATGATTTAACTCCAGCCACCCAAGAAGGCGAATCTTTTAAAGGATGGCTATTCCATCTATTTCCACACCTGTCATGATGTCGTTGTTTGGCCAGTTGATTTTGTCCGCTGAAATAGGGTGCAGTCACATCCCTCAGCCAATTACTGATGATCCGTCGGCGTTGATCGTCTTAAGCTGTTTAGCGTAAGGTGTTTGAGGAATCTGCGTACATCACTCTGCGCTCTGGTAGCCGCTACGGCTTTCCTGGTGCCAACGAGAAGTTGTGATGGCGTCCAAAATTTATATGGCTGAATCTGACTGATTGTGTTGATAGTCTTGGAGGGTGAAAGCTTGACTTCGTGCAATACCATTCTTCCCCAGTGAACCACCATCAGCATGACATTGCGCTTTTAGTGGCTCTCTAACCAAAGCACTCCAGTACTGTTCAGCCGCAGAAATTAGATGAAGCAGACGAATAGAATTGTCCGGCTTCAGGCAGTTATCCTGGAGGAAACAAATAAAAAAGTCACCCAAAAACAGCAATATCCGAATCAGTTTCTACACCCTAGATGCTGCAGCAATCCTTAAATAAGTGCTTCGCCAGTAGCTGATAGTTGCGATGCTTTTCCGGCAGAAAAACTTTTCTCAAAAATTTTGTATATAGAACAAAAATTTTGGCGAAAACATGTTGCGTTTTGTTGTATGTATGCTCAGGTCCAACACCATTACAATTTGCCTTACTTTCGTTACAGTGTTTTTAATTTAACATCCCTTTGTAAGTTTTGATGGCCGCTCAGTATTTGCAAAGTGGAATTGATTTCTCGAAAGCTGCGACATTTTCAGGGTCGCCACTTCATGGTGTAGGCTGTGTTCGCATAATGTATGTGTTCGTGTATTACTGCAAATTCTCCACATTGGTGATCTGTTTAAGTGAGCGAATCTTCAAGGTCAGTAATCACCACCGAAGGTGAATATGCTGCATAATGTAATAAGAAATCGCGACTTGCACAAAAAGGTGACTCACTTATAATGCATGGAGCTTTCAGTTAGCTTTGCAGTATTTCCCAGGTCGGGAGTGTGGTTCCTTCGCTGAATTCGAGTGCAAACTACGAGAATTCCAAAGGGGAACCGACACGTGTTATGCCCGCCGGCACAGTTTGAATGTTTTTTTCTTTTACCTCTGTTCGCTTGCGTGGTATGTTTGCTAAGTACGGTGATGTAATACAAGCAGACTCTACTTACCAGTGTAATGGAGGTGGTTACCACCTATGGCATGTGGCAATTACCGATTGTAATGTTGTTGGTCGTGGTGTTTTACTCCTTTATCCGAAATGAGTAACAGGAGTGTTATGGTGTTGCTGTTAAACATTTTGTGCGGATGATGTCTCCTGTGAATGTTGTTCGAACGATTGTGGTAGATATCTATCTTCTTATCTAAGAATAAATCACAGTTTTGTAGCCTGATTACAGCGGCGCCTGACGCCGCTGTCATTTTTTGTTCTTTCCACGTAATTCAGAGCTTCAAAGCTAGGATTAACAAGCTTAGGGAAGTGACTCATTCGGATAAAGAAGTTTTGTTTGCCTTTTCTGAGAGAATGGTGCATTGTAGGGAAGTGTGGGTGTTCGAGGTCTATGCCATCAGCACAAGAAGCCGGAACCAGGATTTCTGGTCGCATCTCAGTAAGCATTGGCTAACCGACCGGAGTACTTGGGCGAAGTATGCTCGGAAGCATGCTGTGACCCTCGGTAATGAAACCACTAATCGGGTCGAATCTGCTAACAGGCACATTAAGTGGACACTTACTGGGACCTCCTCGTTGCTCACCTGTGTGCAGGCCATAATCAACAGGAATGCTTGGGTGCAATGCGACCATTGTCACGTGTGGCGGCATTGCAGTTGCATTGGCAGCTCACTGGACAGGCCGACGTTCCTTTGCCCAATGTGCGATCAGCATAACCGGATTACGGAGTGAGTTCCCTAGGTAAATACACATTGGAAGACGAAGGTAAGCTTTGCCTATTATTTATGTTCACTAATTGTTTTCTCATTTATTTTCCAGGTACAACTGCGGAACACATTTCTGATGATTCTATAATTTGCCTGCCATCGGTCATAATAAAAATGTGTTTCCAACCAAATGGCTCCATGCTTCCGAACAAAGCAAGCGTCACGGCAACCAAGGCATCCAGGCCTTGTGTTGAAGACAAGCTTGCGTAGGTGAAGAAAGGGGGCGCAATTCATTTGTTTCGTACGTACCTTCAGCGTGTGCCCGAAACAGTGTTTCCTAGTCGACGTAGGATCCCCTCCAGCATCAAATGTCTAGTGTTATACGTTGGAGCCCCGCAGCTTACCTGTGGCCGAGGCACTCTATACGTTGCTTTGGTTCTTCACCTAAAAAGTGTTACTCGTACACCGGAACTTCATTATAAACTCTTGAGAAATTATTCTTAGTCAGTGTTATTCTAGGACACAGGTGCACGGTTGACTTGGGATCTCGTTCGCTGTTCCTTATATGGCACGTAGAACCGCCAATGTATACAAGCCATCCTCGCCTATTGCGTAAAATGCACGCCTTGAAGGCAGGAGAGACGGGAGATTCTCTGAGGGCAGGGGTTCACGGCAATGTATGTGGAATGCTTTCCAGCCAATATTTAGTTATCAGGGTTCAACGGCAACCCTCCGGACATAAACAAACAAGCGTAACAAGCAATGCTCAGTAAATACCTCACTATTTGCCCATTCTTCAGGATTTACAAATAATTGAGAACCCTTTCCTTATTTGTACATAATAATTCATGTTAAAGGGTCAACAGAAGTATAAAATCGATGACCAGCTCTGGCGTAACCGCAGACTATCGTTAATCGCACAGCTGCGAAGGATGCATAGATAGTTCCGTTATTATTACCCAGAGTTGTGATGGTAAATGAAAATACGAGTTCTGGTAACCACTGAACACAGTTCACATGATACATGGCATTCGAGGTGCGCTCTCATGGTTACCTCTACACTTACGTGTGCTAATCTTTTGCATCGAACGAATAACCGTATCATCACTGGTGGTCCACGCTACGTGAAAACAGTGAACACAGCAGAAATTACTAGCAAATGTGGGATACTCTAATGAATCACCTTTTTGTTGACGACATCAAGTACAATCATCACCTTCCTTTTGTCATCTCGTTATCGTTTGGGAACAACATCGACGACTACACTTGTCACAATCAAGCCACGTTTAACTAGTGGGAATTGCATTCTATCTGTCTTCATTACATTTAGAAATCTGTTACCAATGTAATTTTTCATCAGATACAACCTTATTATAACGCTATGCTTCGTTCAAGAGGTTCAGTCATAAACCTCAAATCCCCCATCTTGCCATTTTTGAATGTTCCTGCTATAGAGATTTCAACCAATCAGAATGGGGATGACGCCGCAAGACACTTGATCTCTCCGAAGCCATTGTAGAACAAGTTCGAGGTCGAATGTGCACCAAAAACTTCGAAATGAGATTAATTAAAACAAACCGCCAAAAATGATCGCAGATGAGGGTGATTTTTGTTTGAGCACATATGCAAAGAATGCAAGATTTTGACGTAGAGAGTTTTATTTCGCCCACAAGGGTTTTGCCGAAAAATACATTGCACATCCAAGGCGCGGCGATTTGACGCGAAGTCAATTTTACAGTTGCCATGCTATGGGTTCAGATATGGCTTTAGACATGTTTGATGCGAAACGGGCAGCTGTCCGTTTTTATCATTTACGGTATTTTAATAGGTCAGTAAAAAATACACAATCGATAAGTATGTGTTATTTTGCTTGCATGGGGTAAGAGAAGGACAAACGCTGTTTTGCGTGGCGGGTGAGTCTATTAGGAATGCAATAGGCGGCCCAAAATCTCCCCGGAATTTCGCCAAATACGTTAAGGCTAGTGTGCTGAGTGCGTTCGCTAATAACGAACAGTAAACGAACCAGCTGTTGTCCAGTAGTTCTCTATTGAAGAAAACACTGGAACCGTCTTTAAGCCACCATTTATTATCTTGAACACAGTCATAAGGTCCCCCAAGTTTTTCGACGATCGAATTCCGAACCGAAGAGGGCACTTGAAGATCCGTGGTCAAGTATGGAACGCCATAGTGTGAAGGTTGGCAGTTTGTGGCTAAGGAATTCAACCGAGACCTTACAACCCAGGAAAAATACAAATACCTCCGGATTTGCCGATCAGCTTGGCTGAGTAAGTGACAGATATGTGGGTTTTATTGTGGCAGATGGTGTGCTTTTCGTCCTGGCTAAGCTTCACGAATCCGAACGGTTGCTTGTTTTGCAGTAGGAGTAAGGTCACAACAGCCACGTAAGCTTCTCCATATGGTAGGAGACAGCTTTTCTCGACGCCTGTTGATTCTAGTAGAGTCTACAAACTGAATCGAGTGGGTCTTAATAAGGCAAGTAAGGTGAGGCCTGCAGATGTAAATATACACGTTCCTGATCACAGACGCCATGGGTGCCAGGAGTCCGGTTATATATGTCTTTGTAAAGAGCGAACAGGTTGCCCCTCTGAATAAACTGTTTGGCTTGTTCAGGGTGATGATGCGTGAACAAACCAAGTGAAAACTTTCATCATGGACAAAATAGCGGCAAAGCTATCAAGCTGCACGGAAGTATCATATAAAACCCATGCATCTTTTCTGGGAACAGCCTACATATTCTCTAGTATGGCCAGCCTCAACAGTGCCGCCCGGTTGGTTTTCTGTTTGCCGTACTGCTAGCACACCAATTTCGACAAGATCTGCAACTGCTGCGCCGCACGGACTCACGACCCATCTCTTACCTTACGACCCACTGGTTGCTCATCACTCGGAAGTGGGCTGAACATGCACTATCCGGGATAATACGTTTCAGAAATGTGACAAACAACTGTCTAAAGAACACCAACAGACGCCAGTGGTGCGATGCACCACCACGCACTACTGACAATGCAATGATGATGTCACTTCGATCGGTGATGAAATGTTTGCAACCAAATTGCTCAGTTCAGTGAACAAACCAACGACCAAACCATACCACGGTGATACCCTCGACCAAAGTATAGTGGGTTTCGGACTTCTGTGTCCACATTTTCCTATCCGGAGGGGTGCATGTCGACAGTTGTGCGTTACTAACTAGAATGCTGTAGAGCGCCATTTGGAGGAAAGAGGAAATGATGGTTTCAGGTGACGCATGCAAGGGCCAAGTTTCAATCTCGCCGTTTGTTGAGGATGCATCGTGCATTTTGGGCAATTCTCGTGGTTTTCGATGTCTAGTACCAAGTAGGCACCATCTACCATAACTTACGCAATACGAAGCAGCCAGTAAATATGACGCCATGTAAGCTTTATTCTGCGAAACTGTAGCCGCAGAAGCGTCTGCTTTACAGTTTTACTATTGCTCTCGGTTTGTGCGCAGCCTGCCTCATTGTATATAATAATAATAATGTTCATTCCCAAATTTTGGGTGATAGTTCGATAAACTAACTTATATCTTCCTGTCATTTTAGGGCGTGAATAACCCGACGAACAGTACATACCAAGAAGGCCATACGCTTCCCGCTAGGACACACGTACTAATCAAGATGCCCAAAGAAATGCTAATTTTCGTCCGCCCAAGATATACCACTGACCTCTATCGGTTGAGAGGAACGGGTACGTACTAATTGTGAGCGTCAGCCAGGTTCATTTGGCCGCTTGTTATGATCGGCGTAGCTTACATCTAGCCAGTTGGTCAGGCAAAGCATACCATAGCCAGGTGTTACTCGTGTGCGCCAGCTAAGGCTTCATTCTTGAGTGGTGCGGGGAACGGCAGAACAATTCACTCAGGTTGGGACTCAATCGCTATCGTTATGATGAGCGGCTCACCATGTACATCTCTAGCCACAAACGATCTGGCAACTGCCCGGGACAGGCTATGGGAAGCCTGTTATATTTTGCCATTTGCAGTGGATAACTGCTGCCAGTCAACAGGACCTGAATACTTTCTTAGTGATATCAAGCAGTTTGTTAGAGAACCCGCGCACAGTCCATTATCATCTTTGAGTCTTACGTTTCTTAAACCCAGTACGAATGTGTCTATCGCGATGATTACTCGGAATGGCTATTCTCGAGTTCAGAAAGCACGGGAAGCGGTATCCGTCAGGCATATTTTACAATACAACATTTATTTACAGGGGTGGAGCTCCCGCCTATTTTAGGTGCATAGGCATAGTTCCATAAACTATTATAGCGGCACAAATACCTACAGCCTTTCAATCAATTGGAAAAAGTTCGGAACCGATTGAGAAGTCATCGTTTCAGAAGAGCTTGGTAAACAATCGGTAGTTTTTATTTGGGCAACGTTTCGCTTTTGACACAAAAGCTTCATCAGGCCAAGTAAACGGGTCACCAAGTTGGCCAGGTTACAAGGCAGATGGGGCACCAATCAGGAAGTCCTCTTCAGATTATCACAATCGGTCAGTGATGAGTGTCAATTAATGGCTCTTGTCGGCTAATGTGTTTGCCGAAATCTTGAAATGATGGGTTGGAGGAGTTTAAAATTAGTTCCGATCAGTTCTTGTTCCTTAATCTCCCACTTCAGGGTGCTTCAGTTGATTATTCACCTCGGGCGCAACTGGTCTTCGTGGGCTTGTGATTGCTGCGGCAATTTAGTTGGGGGGGTGTGAGGTCAAGTGGAATTTAGATGATGACTGCTCCTCTTTCTGATGACCGCACACCAACACGTGTCAGCTCGACTGATCCAAGACCGTTCTCCACACTCTTGCCAGTTCCACGCCTTCTATTCTATTGACACGGATGCTTGGCGATTTCTACCGCCTCAGCCATCAGTCTCTGTGATGTGGACCGTAGTCCTCGCCTCAAAACCTCAACATTTTCTAAATCTATTTTCTGCCCCGTATCCAGTGCATGTTCTGCAATTGCCGAGTCTTTCAATAACGCTGGATATTCATCTGCGTTTCTCGGCGGCTTGTTTAATCTCCTCTTATGCTCCCCGATTCTGGTATGAAGTTCCCTGACCGTCTGTCCTATATAGACCTTAATGCATTCGCTACACTTGATTTTGTAGACACAGTCCCTAGTTCAGTTTGCCGGGAGGCGATCCTTCAATTGCACCAGTGCAGAGCGCAGAGTTTTTCCCCTCTGGAAACCTACTCTTATGTTGGCCCTGTTTAGAATCCTTCGAATAGTCTCTGATGTCCCTGGTTTATATGGAATAACAGCTGTCCCGAGCCATTCTCGTTTGGGTTTCTCCACCGGTACCAGCACCCTTCGCAATTGACGCCTAATCAAGCATTGCTGGATATCCACTACCCCGAATTTGTTCATTACTTCAATTTGGGCCGCTGTCCGATCAACTTCCTCTCTGCACAGGGCCCTTACACGCCTAAACATTGATGAGGCAATACTAGCGAATACCGACTTTGGATGGGCAGACGAGTAGTTTAAAACTGCCCCAGTGTCAGTTGGCTTCTCGTATACTGTGGTCTTTAATTTTCCCCCGACCTTGTGTGTCATGCAGTCTAAAAATGCCAGTGTACCCGAGGTTGACTCTATCTCCATGCTAAATTTGACGTGTGGACTCAGTTCATTCACATAGCCTTTGCCCAATGTCAGCGAATCATGCTTTACCACAGTTCGCGATATTCTATTTTGTTAGATAGATTTCCAATGCGTGATCGTCGTCGACGTCCCTGAAGACTGGCTCGCCTAAATAAAATAGACCAACCACACAATTTACAGAAAACACATTAGAAATGGGCACTACTACCAATGAAGCCAAAACCCTGAGCACCTTGTAATTTCCGAAAATCTACTATGTTTACTGAGTGCCGATCGGCATAGTTCACAACGGCTTGAAACAGACGGTGTATTGCAAGCAATTCTGTTATGTCGTTTGAAAATCAACTTACATATTACATCGCAGCTTACTTCGGTTTCGATCGCTTGGATTTAAATCGCACATAACCCATCGGTACACTGAGCATCGCAACGTGGACCGCATTTTTTAGCCTCCAAAATGGTTAGTTTTCCTCTTGACCTCAACGCAATTCCCATCGGTGTTACGGCTAGTGCATCCTCACCAACTATTGAGCTGATCCGCAGTGTGTAGTTGTGCCATTCATGGACCATCTTATAACAGAATCGTCAATGTTCACAATTCTGACCAAAGTCATGTCCTCCGGGTTGGAAGTTGCAACACATGTGGCGAAATTTCCTCTTAAAATAAAGACTCTGTGGAGGTCTTACGCCAACCCCCGCCGCCTTGTTTGGCGTTTGAGCCAGCGCCATCGGATACCACCCCATCTTCACCTTGAGCTTCTGGCAGTAGTTCAAGCCAGTGCCACCATGAACTTCAGAATTCCAAACAATTTCATCTCACGCTGGCCACCGTGTGAGGTTACCAGACGTGTCTCCTGGCTTGCTGCACACAGTGGGATGGATGGACAAAAGGGGTTGCTGCTGATACCCTCTTCTCCTTCCTTCATTTGTTCGTTCTTACTTGTACCCCGTCGCCAGCATCATCTCTGCGGGCCCATTCGTAAGTACTGACAGACCAATACATGGCACATCGCTGCAATATAGACGGTCAATTCGGCCGCCACACCCGTACACACTTCGAAATCATTCCTCTGAACCAGACACCTCATCCTTCTGCCAGGTTTCAGAGTTCGCATTCTGAAGTAAGCCAGCCAACTAGCATGTCTTTATTTGCGCTTGGCTCGTTTTACACTGCTGTGAACTGCTCGAATCAAGCGAGTCTTCAAAACTCTAGAACAGCTGTTGAACGAAACTGACCGGTTTCTGCTTGAATCTGGTTGCTCGCCTAAGGTCCAGAAGCCGTCGCGGCTGGTTCTACAGTGGTCAGCTGTCTTCTAATGAACAGAGTTGAAGATTCTCCGGATGAATTGTTGTCCAGTTGGTCTCTGTGAGATTTGTTTAGTAACCTTTGCGAGAGCATCCCGTGGACACCACGACAATTTCTGCATGTTCATCGTGTCAGCTTGCGTTCCGGCAGACAGCAGCACTGATACACTCAAAGACGGTATTTGAGACCCATTGAACGCCTTGTTATGGCGGGCTAAGTGCCAATATATTGTCGTGGTTAACAGGGGTATGAATTTGCAGGCAGGTAGACTTAGCGTTGCTGACGCTCAAATGGTTGATCGTTTAATAATGGGACGGAGACGCCCGGACAAGGACTAACACCTGCCACAGACGTGTGCTGACCGCGGGCTACTTTCCTGAGGTTCTAATCTACGGAAACAATCAGTGCCGCCTGGCTAAATAGTGCTCCACTCGGGAGCTAACCTCCAGCACAGATGGACCACGTCGTCTTTGGCTATAGGTGGCATGGATCTCGGACTGGCGCACTTTACGGATGGGGAACCGGATGACAGGCTAATCGTTGCTACTTTCAGTTGGGGTATTCAGAGGCCTGCAAACTGCGTAAAACTGGCGTGGAGTTTGAGAACTCCACAGACTTGGTTGTGAAACAAGTCTACAAGAACCGTCCACAGAAATCCCCTTGGACAGCAAGTCAGACAGTTCTCAAGACGCAATTTCAGAGACTGTTGGCAATATCCTGCACCAAATCCGCCTTAGTGTTCACAGTTGGGCTTTGTTACAGTCAAGAAGCACAGTCCTCACACGATTTGTCAGAAGATTGAGCCACTGGATTGTCCAACAAACAATCGAGCTCTGATTGGCCAGGAATGTGGACTCGACAGCCAATGAGGGTTCGGAATCCGCCGAATGCAGCTTTCCAATAGCACCCACAAAAGGCATTAGGATTTCCATGCTGTCACTGTATTTATCTCGAATACTACGCGCTGTACATGTTTTTCACCTGAGTTTGTGAGTTTAGGTCACTTTCCGCATCACTACTGGTTCTTTTGATGAAACGCTTTTCGGAAGGATCGGGTTATGAACTTTTCGCGGGTTGATATTTATCGACGATGCCATATTTTTTGACTTCTCGAAAGCATTTGATCGAGTCCCACACGTCCCGTTCATCCACAAACTCGAATCTTACGCGGTTCAATAGAAGATCCTACACTGGATCCAGGCGTTCCTATCAGACAGATCATTCCGCGTGAACGCAGGCTCGACCTACTCTTCTCCAGCAACGTCCTACATTGGAGTTCTTCAAGGCTCCGTTTTGGGACCACTTCTGTTTCTGATATACGGCAACGACCTTCCAGATGTTCTTGCAAGTCCATGTCTACTTTTTGTGGACGACTTGAAATCCTGGAGTTCTAATGCCAGTGCCCTCCAGATGGATGTAGACGCTGCAGAGCTGTGGTCTTTGGACTGGCACGTTCCTCTGAATGACGAAAAGTGCATCCATATGTCATTCGGAGGAGACCCAGCGAACGCCTCTGTCGAGCATGATGAGAATGGACCACAAGACGTCACGAGGATAGATGCCCAAAAGGATTTGGGTATCTGGCTCTCCAAACATGTCCTTTTCACTGCACCATGAGACATTCACCGTACTACGGGTGATTCGGCGCACCTTCTCCCGTATTACTCGCATGGACTTCCAAATACTCTACGGAGCTTACTCCAGACCGATTCTTAAATATGCCAACCAAGTTGTCTACTCAGGACGCACGAAGGACGTAGCCCTAATTGAGCGTGTCCAGCGAGCTGCTACGAAACGCGTCTCTGGTGCTTGACCTCTCCCCTTGAGTATAGTGGCGTCCGGGGAGACCTAATACTTACTTATGCCCTGTTTGAACGATGTTTGGTCAACAGGTTTTTCACCGTTGACTCAGCAAACACACGGCGGGGACATGGTAAGAAAATTTTCAAGCTCAGAGTGCACACTTTTATTAATCAAAATTTTTTCTTCATTTGGAGCAGTTGGTGTGTGGAGCAACCTTCCTCCGACGGTTTTCCACGCTGCACCTAGTACATAGTTCAAAGCACTATTAGACTATGTGAGTCCTGCCGCTAAACTTGCTTCCCAGCGCTGAGAACCTAAATAGCAGTGGTACACCATTTTTCCGCCTGTGCTTTTCAGGCGAACGACAGAAGCTGAACAACAAGAACAAAACCGACCCGGGAAACTTGTGTGAAAGCCTCGATCCTGTGTATCAATCCATGAATCCGTGGTTCAGCGGGTCTACTCTTTCGCCCATGCTCCCTGGGTCTGGTTTATTCTGGTCGTTTAGCGGCCTCCGTTCACCTGAAAACGAAAAGAGTGTATAGTTTCGCTGTCTAACTTAGCGCTGGACAGCTTGCCAGACCGAGGACCTAAATAAGTATCTAAAGGTGCTTTGAACTGGACTCTGGATGCGGAGGAAGCCCTGCAATGTGTGGACTGCTCCGCTTTTGGAATGATGCACTAGATCTCGAGCAACACTAAAGTTGTCGAAAGCTCAGCCCCGTATTTTTCCTCGTGGAGAGTACAATAGCACTCGATGATCCATCAGACGTCGGATCCACCAGTGTCCGGAAAATGCAGTCATTCTGCAGGTCGGTTCGAGATTACTCAGCCTTTACGGCGCGAACTTGCTGTACAGAAAGTTCGTAGTTTGTATCTAATCTCGGCTGCTGGTGTTGGAGCTTGGGCAATCGGGTAGTACCGCAGCCTTCGTGCTTCCTTCGGGTGGTATGACGGCTTGGCACCGAAAGGGTGTTACAAATGAACGATTATTTTTAATTATTGTAGCACATGTCCCTAAGAATTCAGGTAATAGTTCCGGAAATGGCTTAGTGGGTAGAGCGCGACTTTTTGATCAGAAGGTCCGTGGTTCGAACTGGACCTCTGCCTCTTGACTCCCCGTGTCTAGGCTTGGGCAACCTGGTCCTCGTGCTTCCTTCGGGTGGCATGTCAGCTAGGCACCAAAAAGGTGTAACAACTGGATATTTTTTAGAGTACTTCGAAAGTTGCAGCAGTTCTGACGATGGGGTAACGGACGGGGTCAGCACACGAATATCAAAGATTGGAATTCTGTTTTACAGACTGCACCACATACGGCATCAAAAAGCCATATCACTGGGTCCAAAAGGAGCGCGATTTAGACTACAATGCGGGCTGCGTTGATGCACCGCTGCGGAACACTGCTGTTTGGTGCAGAGGATCTGAGACATCTTCAAGTCTTTGACCACCGATGTCTTAGAACCGTAAGTGAAATTCCCTGGAGCCAGTAAATACGTCATGAGGTGATCAGAAAACTCACGCTAAGAGTCATCATTGTCGATAGCACATCAGTGGTGGCCACTGATACTTCGCTGCCGTGCAACCACAAGCTGTTTGGAGGCCTTATTTTGAAGAAAGTAATAAAATTGGACGGAAGACATATTTAGTGCTAGTCTCATATCGTCAGCTGTAAGAACCGTGTACTTGTCGTGGTTGTAGCTGCCACAGTTGCGTTCACCGATGATTTGGAGAGGTGAGGTAGGTAGCTGCGCATTGGAGGCGGGAGCTGATAAATTGTTGCGCAAATGCACCACTGTCATTGGACTGTTAAGTGGGGGTTGGGAAGGGAGCTATGCATTGAAGGCAATAGCTTGGATGCACGAGCGCCATTGAGGGCGCGACTGGGCCATGTCTGACAATGTCTCTAACCATTGATGTGGCCCGTCTCGGGGTCCCATCCAGGAAGACGGCAGTGACCAGCGCAGCTGAGTTTGCTGGTAATGGCTTTTATACTTCGCTGCCAAGTCATTGTTTGACCGCCTCTCGTTTCCACCCTTCACGTGGTTGTGCGAAAAGAACCCTTCGAGGAAGTCGGTCGACTGGCATACGCAGCACGTGGCCAAGCCAGCGCAACCTATGCAGTGTGATCAGTTCATCTATCGAGGGTGAGTTATTCCTCCCGAATACCATTCGACGTACTTCAGCATTGCTGATCCGGTGTTCCCACCAGATTCGGGCAATGCTCCGAGACATCGGTGGTCAAACACTGAAAGTCGTTTGACGTCCCGGCGCGCAGCGGCCAGGTTTCTGATCCGTATAGTAATACGGAGCGCACCGCAGCATTGTAAACTCGACCCTTGACGGATAAGCTGATGTCACGCCTACGCCACAGGTGACGCAGGTTCACAAAGCTGCTCTGGCCTTCCCAATTCGGATGGAAATATCATCTTTCGCGAGACCACCGGGACTAATACAGCTGCCCAGGTAAACAAATTTGTCTACTACCTCAATCGGTTCACTCGCAAGCATGAGGCTAGGGTTCGGGCCCACCCAGTCTTGCAGTAGCACTTTACACTTTGCAGGTGTGAAGCGCATGCCGAACCGTGAGGCGGAATTATTTAGATTATTTAATATTGTTTGCATTACCACGGCATCAGTCAACAGATCCAAGAAGAGCTATGTCGTCTGTCGATATCTGCTGATATCTGTGAGCGGGCCCTGGAGACACCTCGACCCCACAGGCAGTAGAGGCTGGATAATGAGTCTTCCATGATCGTATCAATGACGAAATTGAAGAGGAAAGGTGAAAGAGGACAGCCCTGTCTGACACCACTTGATGTGGTGAACTCAGAAGAGAGCTTCCCGTAGACCTTCACACGGCCGCGGGAGTTGGCGTACAGCGCCTTAAGGAGGGTCAAGAATTTATGGGGACACCTTTGCTCCACAGACACTGCCATAGTGCCTGGCGGTCTACAGAGTCAAAGGCAGCTTTCGAGAAACACAACCATTGTTGGTTGCTGGAAGCAGTGTCGCTGTTCAAGAATCTGTCGGAGGGTGAAGATATGATCGATGCAGCAGGACGGAACCCAGCTTGGTTTTCACGGATTTCTCTCCCTGTGTTCAGTCAACCTTCGAAGGAGACCAGAGCACCTTCGATGCCACAGCTAACAGGCTGATGCCACGGTGGTTTTCGCACAGCGTCCGCGTACCCTTTTGAAGATAGGGATAACTGTCGACATGCCCCATTCTGCAGGCACCTCTCTTCGTTCCATATAGCACCAACAAGCTTTGTCAGATGGGTCACCAGGGATTCTCCGCCCTTTGAAGAGGGCTGGATAGAGACCGTCCGGTCCTGGTGCCTTCTCACGTTTTAGTACGGATATTTCGTACTTTATTTCTTCTTCCGAAGGGCGATCAAGGTTTACATTCCATTCGCCCGTATGCATTATCTCCACAGGCTGTGTTGCAGGAGGCCAGCTGAACTGTTCTTCGAAGTGTTCGGCCCATCTTTCTAGTCGACGTTTTTGCGAGTGAATTAATGAGCCATCTTTTTCACTTATCGTTTCGCTGACCGTTGCTTTCCTGGGACCAGTCGATCGTATCAGTTGATATAGGGCACGGCTTTCCCGTAGCAAAGCCTTCTCCATCTCGAGCTTTCGATTTCCACCAGAGCTCTCGGTCTTTCCTTAGACTCTTCACTATTTGGCGTTTAAGGGATTTGCGTGCGCCGTCGTACTCGTTGCCTGCTGGTATGGATTTCCTGGCATCAATCATGGATAGCGACCTCGCCGATATCCAGTGGTTTTGTGGTCGAATCGGAGAGGTTGGACAGACAGCACTGAACGCCGCTAACATGGCTCCTTTCACATTTGCCACGCTTCATCCACATGCTCACTGCCAGTGCAGTATTGGTTTACTGTGGAGAGTTGTTGGGCTAGCTCAGATCGGTACTGTTGAGCTATGGTCGATCTTCGAAGATAGTGGATTGGCATGCTTCTTGCTAATTTGCGAGGGCCTGAAGGGAAGCGAACTGTCAGGCGTGCACGCACCATGGCGTGATCGGAATCAAGTGGTGTGCCCCAAAAGGAACGGCAGTCTTGAATTGTGGCTCTCCACCGGTAGCTGATGGCCACGTGGTCCAACTGGGTCCACGGTTGATTTGCAGTTGGTGGCCGCCAGGTTACGCGATGCGAACGTTTATGTTGAAAGTTCGTACTTGCCAGAAACAGTTCATGGTCAGCACACAACTGAAGGAGTCGATCTCCGTTGTCTGTGCGGCGAGCATCGACTCCGAATCGACCGCCCAAATGTGATTCCGGAGCTCAGACGACCTGAGCATTCAGATCGCCTGCAAGGATCACAATATCAGTGCTTTTTGCCTGACGAATGAGCCCGGATAGTTCTCGATAGAGTATCCTTCTCAGCATCAGAACTGCAGTCCGTTGGGGCATAAGCCGACACTACAAACAGGCACCGCTTTTTATGCCGAGAAGCATTGAGCTTGATTGAACTGGATAACCGGACGGCGCAAAGCCGACTGTTCACTGGGATCCAATCCAGCAAAGCGCGTTCAGCTCTGGGGCTGAGTGCAACTCCCACGCCATATAGTCCACGAGTCATCGCTTCTGGGTCACCGGACACACGGAGGGAGAAATGTGAAAGAGCTGAGTTCATCCTTGGCGTTCTGAGATGCATAATCACGCTTGGGTCTTGTATGCGTGTTTCGGAGACACAGCATACATCAATTTTAAGGAGTATAAGGTTTCAGCAAGCATTGCCTGTTTGCCAATTTGACATAGAGTACGGACGTTAAAAGCTCCTATATAGAAAGGATCTCGTGGATTTAGAAGGGTGTTATTTTGTTTACTGTTAATAGGCAGCGAGCATAAGGCCTTTGGTCAGATAACTGACAGTCAAGTGACCCAGTGACGTTTGCTTGTGTGGTGGGAAGGGGTTGGGGAGGGACATCGGTGGACACCGAACTGCGCGGGCAAATGATACTTCCCGGTTGCCCAGGCCGAGAAAGGGGTTTGGTTGAGGTACCCCACCTGAGCCTTTGACTCAAAAGTCTGACCCACAAGGCATTGGGGGATGTAGGGTTTTGTTCAGGACCCTTCCCTAGCCTCTGACTTAAAGTCTGACCCACGAGGCAGTGGGAGAATGTAGTTTTGTTCAGGGACCCTGCCCCTAGCCTCTGACTAAAAAGTCTGATCCACGAGGCAGCGGACAGTAGGGTTTTCTTTGGGGACCCTGCCCGGAGCCGATGACTCAATAGTCTGACCTGCTCGGCTGCAAGGGGTTGGCCTAACCCGAGGGCGCAGGGAATAAGGCATTACTGTCTCATTCCTGAGATGCTGCGCACAGCAGGCTTTTGAGCAGCACCGGACTCTTTGGTTTTAAAAGTATTTCGACCGTAGTGGATAATGCGCCGGCGGTCACGGTCAACCGTTGGGCGATCGGAGTGTGCGGTTTTTACCGACCTTTCTAACCCGTCCTTCCTCGGGGGAAGGCAGCATCGCTGCTTCCATAAATATGGACATGCTGGTCACCTGGGGGAAACACCTACTGCCTTCACACTCCTGTCGCAGAGGACAGTACGCCCTTTCGTAGCACGATTACTCGTAGTACGGGTCTCGCTGCCTTGGTCTGACTGCTCCCCTTTAGCCTTCTTGGCATGGTTGCACCTTGCGGAAAGACGTTCTGGCCAGTGTAGCCTGCAGGATCATTGCAGCACTCAAGCCCGACCACCACGTCAACGTGGCAACTTTAGTAAGTTCGTTTGCGCCTTCATTCTGGATAAGCACCGGGTGAGCAACGCCACCCTAGTCAGTGAATGACAGATGTGGCTTAGTCCAACAGCCGAGGCGGTTCTGCATCAGAGCTTTTGCCCTCGATGGGTAGTTCTCTCACTCGACGAAAAACGAATTCACCTTATTGAGCAAGTAGAGCCATCACTCCGGCGTGACTGTTGTCTCCTTACTCTCGCCGATTAGTGGAACTCTAGCAGCTCGAGCCACTACATGGGCACGTGTTTATGGCAGTGTCGACTGAAGTGAGAATGTCTGATTGAGGCTTTTACCTTGTTTCTGGTTGACCCCAATGACAATGCTCGCAGTTCAGACTTTGTAAATTAAACAGGGCACATCTACGCAATCAGAGTGATTGAATTCCTAGGACGTGGTCGATCTCATGAAGGCGACTGAAAAGACTCATGCCTGTAAGTCAATTAAGCATCCATGTTCTTACACTGGGACGACTTACATCTTCCAAATACAGAAGGGGGTGTAGATGTTTTCGGAAAGGTTAGTTAGGATAATTCTATCACTTATACATCCGTAAGTTGTGCAGTCATGCTGTTTGACTTGTCTTGTTTGATCAGGAACCTTGCACTGCGGGAGTGGCGCGGTAGGTTGTTGGAAGTGGTGTATATTGGAAATCACACTAGTTCTGGTGGCAATGTAGAAGTTTACTCAGCAAGCACATTTTAATATATATATATATATAATGTGGCAGGCTGCTGTACTGTGTCTTGGAGTCCGGACATCGATTTGTCGATGGTCACCTATAAAACTGTTCAGCTGTAACCCCCTTTCGGTGCCTAGCTGCCATGCCACACGAGGGAAGCACGAGGGCTGGGATACTGCCAGGTTGCCCAAGCCTAGACAGGGATGGTCACCTATAACTCAGAACGATTGCTGATAGAAGCTAGCCTCTGGAATCCATGAGAAACAATTTTAAGTTGAGTGATTGATGGTGCGGACAGGTAGTTCACGTAGATACACTCAATTTCACAAGCTGCGCTCTCGACCATGCGTTATACACATCTGGTCATCACCTCCTGAGAGGAGCCGTATTTCTCAGCGAGCATATGGTTTTGCAAAGTGTTAGGAAAGGACGCTCGGCTTCGCAAGGTTCCAAGGGTGTTGCAAATGGTTGCAAAGGGACAATTGGATTTTCTTTATCCACTCTTCGTTGTACCCCTTACGATCGACTGTAAGCACTGTTATATTTTTCAGGATAGTACCAAATCCACCATTTTTCATTTCATCTCCTTACGGCAGATCTTCTACTCAGAAAATTGGTGTTTGTCCAGTAGTCTTCAACGACTGTTTCTTCTCATACTGATAATGATAGTGACAAAAAGTGAGCGTGAAGTTCAAACTATCTACCCTATGGTGCACGGTTCGGTTACGAACTCAGTTGTTCCTTAGGGTTACACCTCACGCCAAGCCAATTTCGCCCAGGCATTTTCTTATTCATATTAAGTCGTTTGTATACACAGGCACTTGGAGATGCTCTCTGTAGGCTTGCAAGTGACATTTTTGTTTTTTTTCTAAAAACTTTTTACGCGGCATTGATCTACTGGTCATCATCATCATCAAAGACAGCAACACCAGTGCTGACACTGATGCTTCACTGCCGTACAACCATAAAGCTGGTCTAATTTCATATGCATATATATATATATAATTATATAATAAAAGCCCTAGAGTGAAAAGAAGAGAAAAAGAGTGGATGAGGGAGGGGACCTAGTGCTGGCCTATGTCAAGCATTCTGAGGTGCCTACACCTCGAACCGCTCAATCGGACAATCTGGAAAGAAACTGACAGCATGAACGCCACTGACAACGATTAGCCGCCATTTAATAATAATAATAATAATAATATTTATTCCCAACTTTTGGGGGC